>ML817015.1:60885-85749 GCA_009831015.1 Picea engelmannii
TATAATTATGAACATGGATTTGTCTTGTGAAAACGAAGTATTGTAAACAAGGAATTCAAATCTGAAAAATCACAATTTTTATAATGAAAATTTGAAACTTAACCATTTTTCATATTACAAATGAATTTGTTAATATCCATATTCATTGAAATAACAATTCCAACATTTGAAATTTGAAATTTGAATTTTTCCACAAAAATAAATAGAATAAAAAGACATTCCAAAAGATAGTTTGATTTGCTACATACAAAATTAGACTTAGCTTATAATCTAAATGCTATTATTTTTCCATTAATGTTTAATTTGTTCAAGTGCCATGGTATGCTTTTGTGGATTACACATATGTGCAAGGGAGTCCTTTATTGCTAAGGATGGTGGGTTTCTTATAAAAATGAATACTTTCATGGTTTTAGATTGTCTCCCCTAAGGGGAGGATTTCATAGCTTCCAAGCATATTCACAAGGAAGTCTTTTATAGTAGGATTTCATAGCTCTCAAGCACATTAAGAAATAATGTTTTTTAATAAGATGGTGTCTTTTATATTCGATGGGCTCTCAATGGGAGTGTTTATTGCCTATGGAGCCAAGGATAGGGGATTACTTAGTAGAAGGGATGGTGTTATAGTTTTAACATGTTTTTCCAAAAAGATGATTTCATAGATGTGTTTTGTCTTTACAAAATGAGTCATTTATTGTAGATAGGGTTAAGGGGCATTATTAAAGATGGGTGTAATATGAAGGATTAATGTTCCTATATTGTAATAGGACCTAGAATATAGAGATATTTAGCCAAAAGAATTATTTTATAACTTTGATACATCTTTATAAGTGAGTATTTATTTTGAACATGACCACAGGTAAAATTAAGGTTCACTAAAAAAATCCATGGAATTACACTCTAATTGAAGATTCTTAAGATGGTGGGCAATGATCAAGGCCTTGCACTATAATGTAAAGAATAATGACAAGCAAAATATTCTTAATAATTTATTAACTATTATTTTTATAATTATTCTTAAATAATGTTTTTTAAATTCAAGTCAAAATGGTTTCCCCTCTAGCTTTGTGAATTTTGGACCTTCCTCATGTTGCCACTCTAAAGTTTATTTTTGATTTTGTTTTCTTAACAAATTATTATTAATAATGGTTATTATATATAAGCTTCACTCATAAGAAAAATTGATAAAATTTAATTGCATTTATAAGAATACAATTTAATTGTTAAAGATACATTTCATCCCAAAACAACTTAAATTAAATTCAAGTGATATTCAATTGAGAACTTTATAATTATTTTTATTATTTAAATTTCGTCTCAATGGATATGAACCATGGTCATCGTCATCATATTAATATATTACTAACTAATATAATAATATAGACTTAATCATTATTATATATAACTATAAAAATTATAAAAATAGTTATATTTATTTAACTTAATCAAATAATTAGTGTATTGTTATTAAATTTTTTAGTCACACAAGATATAAAACCAACACATCTTTTTAAATTCCATCATTATTGACATCTTTATCATCCTATTTAAAATAAAATTAGTTCATCCCAAAACAACTTATATTAAATTCAAGTGATATTCAATTGACAACTTTATAATTATTTTTATTAATTACATTTGTTCTCAATGGATGGGATGTTAAGTTATCATCATCATATTAATATATTACTAACTAATATAATAATATGGACTTAATCCTTATTATATCTAACTATTAAAATTATAAAAATAGTTATATTTATTTATCTTAGTCAAATAATTAGTGTATCGTTATTAAAATTTTTATCCACACAAGATATAAAACCAACACATATTTTTAAATTCCATCATCATTGACATATTTATCATCCTATTTAAAATAAAATTATATCTTAAATAGTGAACCAACTTCAAATAAGATCATTTTAATTATAATATCTTTATTATTCTATTTAACAACTTTAATATAAAAACTTCGCTCAAATTACTTTGACATTCTCATACGCCCGCCTAGAGGGTATGCCAGTAATATAATATTAAAGAAAACTAAAATATTACAAAAAAAATTAAAGTTATAGCATCTTGTTATGCATATTAATATAATATTAAAGAAACCCCGGATGGGGTGCCACGTCGAACATGCAGGACAAGTGGCAACGAGTTGGGCAACGCCATAAATAATGGCCACCGCCTCCCATCTCCTCACCATTAAAGATGGGAGGGCACCCACGGAGTCATAACCAGCTGACGAGTCCTCTCAAGCACGTGAAGAGAACGACACACCAGAGAAGCACTTAGCCTTAATGGCCGGAACTGTCACAATCACCCTCACCCTTATCAGTTGCCTGGATGGTTATGCGATGCATTTGCAAATTCGACCTGTGGAGTGCTGGAGCAGGAACAACCTTTCCGTCAATATCTCGACCATAGCTCGGCTCCTCCACATGCCAAGAGCACGAGGACGACCTCGCAGAGGCGCGACATGGTATGCCTACGACTCTCGCAGGAAGCGGCATAAGAAATTTGAGCGAGCGTTGGCTCTAGCATCTGCTCGGACAACCAGGAAACATGGGTGACCTAGAACGCCACCCACGGCGTACGTGGAGGAGACTGCTCCAAACGAACCCATCCAGGATTGTCCAAAAAACCTCCTTTTCACTGTCCCAGACAATTGGAATCCCCCCACGATTTTTGGGAACGAGACCAAGCTTCCAGCTCCTGGAACCTCTCATAGACGCAGGGAAGACGAACAGGCAAAGGACTTCACAATTTGCTACGTCAAGGAAGAATTGTCGGGTAGCGCTGACGAGAAGGCTAACCCAACAAGCGGAGCACCTCCAGGGGCAACAACTCAGCAGAATAGCCAGCCAGTAGGTCAACTTAGCAGAGAAAATGTAGAAACGAAGGGGACTCATGCTCAAGGGCCAAATCCCCTCTCCACTGCTTAGAAGGAATGGGAGGACCAGCCTCCACACATAAATCCGGGCTATCTCGAGCTACTCTTCGAAACCTGTAGCATGGTGGACGACCAAATCTTCAGAGCCATTCAAATCAGCCATCGCCTCGACATGATGTACGCACACTCCAGAGCATCCCCACGCCGACAGTGCCCTATGTGCACGCAAGCCTATGCGATTCCAACAGGATGGCGAAAGAAGGGTGACGCTGACGAGTCGACTAGTTAAAAGGTCATGTGAATGTTTATAATTTGCAATTTTCTCTTGTTTCGAACCAGAATTGTAGATCATAACAATGCTATATGTAGGATGTTAGAGATTGGACTGAATCCATTGTGGTTGCGCGTCCTGGTTTCCTCCGGGCAAGATGACAACTTGGTAAACTTTAGTTTGTTTGAAGACATGTGGCATCGTAAAGCCAACTATCTTGATTTCCTTTTTGTAGGCAGGACAGTTGGCATCGCTACAAGATTCCGTAAACATGCAATCGTAATATAAACATGATCCTCCCTTTTTTACTTAAAAAAAAATTATAATATTAAAAAAAACTAAAATACTACAAAATAAATTAAAATTATAACATCTTGTTATTGATCAACACACTATACAAATCAAATATCTTTCTTAACTATAAATAAATAAATAAAAAATATAATAAGACTTCGCCTTGTCCCGTGCCCTCATCGCAATTCACCGTTGTCCAAATCCTCATAAAGCGCTATCCATTTTCTATTATTAAACTTTGTTTTTCTATATTATTATATACCATATTAAATCTTTCGTAACTTTCCAAATTCTAATTATTATTACTTAAACCACTTAGAACTTTCCAAAATCTAAATATTATTATTTTTATATCAAATCTAATCATAGATTCTTAGTTTTAAATAATTTGTCATATAAGTTCCTCGATCTGGTTCTTTTAATTATACTCCGTACTAGGAGGGGATATAAGTTTTTTTTTTTTTTTTAAATTCTAAAATGGCTAGTAATTCAAAGTTGTGGGGAGCGTTAGTGTTTAAAAAATTAGTATTTAATAATGAATATGATTGTTTTGTTAAACTTGCATTTATTAACCTTCACACTCTCTATGATTGCTTTAATTGCTTATACAAGTTTCATCATTTGAATGCATGAAGCTTCTTCCTTACGTTTTCTAGAAAAAGACAAATCACATATCCATTTAGTACCTAATTAATTACAAACATATTAAGAGTTATATTATTTTAGTATCATGCAAAGATAGTAGACTAGTTTTATGTTAAGTTTGTTTTTTTAATCATATTAAGAGTTATATCATTTTAGTATCATGCAAAGAGTTATATCATTTTAGTATCATGCAAAAATAATGCATGCAGTGTTGATAGCTATTTTTTGTTTCGAAATATTAGATAAAGAAAGATCCGGTACGAGATGATTGGCCCGATTATCCAACCGCTTGCTTCCTCACGATTCCTTGCCTTTACAATTGCCATCGTTTTATCCCACTCACTACATACCTTGCTTACCCAATTGGGATTTGTTTTTTAAATCATCGAAAATCGATGATTTATTAGAGTGATTTAGGTTAGGGTCATGATCAAATATATTAATGTCTATTATAATTTAAGAGTATATATAATAAGTCACAAGCTAGATATATTAATAACTTGTGGTTTAATAAGAGTTGAGGCGTTTCATTTGGGTGTATCTATCATTTTAGTCTTATCATAATCGGCCTACATTAATCATGGGAAATCGACAATTCACTAGAGTGATCTAAGCTAGGGCCATGATCAAATATACGATTGCCATTATAATCCAAAAGCATATACAACAAGCCACAAGCCGCAAGCCAGATATTAGTATACTAATAACTTGTGACTTAGTAAGAGCCGGGGCATCCCACTTAGGGGCGTTTACCATTCTAACCTTATCATAATTAGCGTACATGTCACTTTACGAGAATTAAACCTAGACGAAAAAGATAACAATCATACTACCCAACAACCCAAGCTAAACCCTTGTAACTTTATGTCAACTTGTTAAAAACAATGTCTTATGGAAAATATTGAAATTTTATTATTATTATTTTTTTAAATAAAAAAGGCATTTTATTTTGTTATCAAAGATATCATAAATTTATTACTTTACTTGTACAAATATACAAACATTAAAGTAAATTTATCTTAATTTTAGATAATTAAGTACGAGAGGGATTAAAAAATTTAAGCTTTATTTTTTCTTACTTGAAACACTTCATCCGTATGTTATTCAATTATGTTAATTCAAGAAAATCCTTGATAATAGGATTGTTTGCACATCAAATAATTGTTTGTTTCTAATAGAATATAAAATTATTTTATTTTTACAAATATTAAATATTTTTACAATTAGTTTTGCATAGTGTTTTTTCACAAAAGATTAAAGAGAGAGTATTTTATTTATGTAATTTATTATCATATATGTTTTTAATGGGAGTATAAGTGAGAGATTCAATGTTCATTAAATTTTTTAATTTGTTAATATATGTTTTTAATGGGAGTGTAAGTGAGAGATTCAATGTTCATTAAACTTTCTAATTTGTTAGAACATTAGACAAAAAACCATTTACCAAGCAAGATAAGAATAATTGCATTTTAAATCTCGACAATGAGCATTTAATGGATGTTTGGACAAACCATCAACAATGACATTAAACTCTAAAAAAATACACTTGCATGAAAAGATGTCAAATTTGGCTAGATGCTCCTTCACCTATTGAATGAGAAGTTCAAACCCTAAGTTGAAATCCCTCATTCGACCATTGGTCCAATCAACCACAACTTCAAATCCCTAAATATCTGGAGCTCAAAGACACCTATTTTTTGTTGCTATCCCAATTAGAATGATGATTGCTTTGGCCTCTGCCATGTTGTTGATCCCATATCCAAAATCACAAGTGAAAGTATAATAATAGCTCTTTGTGAAGTATAAAACTCCTCAAACACTACACTATCCTAGATTCCCCTCAGAAGCACCATAAGAAAACACTAAGGTTGGCCTTTATCGATATGCATTTCTCCCGCCTACCTTGGGGCCTTGATAAGTATATCTTTAATCAACCCTTCACATGCATATTGAATTTTGTAGAAAACCTATAGTGAAAATTTGAACTCATCTTCAAATATTGTGACAATCCATGTTAACCACAATGCTTAGTAGACAATCAAAAGAAGAGCTTCACGTTTAACAATTTTATCGTCATCCAACCATCGCTTGATAGCCTCCTCCAAGTTATTTCCAACCCAAACTCCTACCCCACCAATTATATTAAGTATTGTAGCCCACATTTACAAAGAAAATGGCAACCAACTAGCAAATGAGAAACATATTCAAAGGTACATATACAAATTAGGCACATCCATAGGCCTTTGAAATATCTTTTCAATAATGCATCCCATATAAGAACATTGTTAGGTAATGTATTCCAAAGAAAAAAGCCTAGTTTTAAGAGATGTTGGGATTTTCCATACCTTATTCCACCGCCACTAATTATTCAGGGCTTGACCATTAATGAACATCCACAATTCCTTAATTTAGTTGTGTATAAAACCCCCCAACAAGGTTTTTTGACCATACCAACTAGTCCTCCTCCTTCGCAAATGAAATTTGATGTCAACCTATCAACAAATAAATCCCACTCCTTTGTTTCACGTCTAATCAAACCTATGTCCCTTGCCTTCTTCCAACTCCCCCCAAATAATTCATGACATCTAGTAGTCTAGCATCAAATGGAGTTGTCATGTTGAAGTTCCTTAGAGTAGAAAGAAGGCCTTCAAAAATTTGATAATCATCATCATGAGCTATCCACCCTAAGAAAAATATTTGCACCATTGCCAACTTTCCATGCAAACGAATTCCCCACAAGAAGAAATTCATGTACCATTGCTTTTCATACAATGTACACATTCTTACAATTCTTGTTTGGATTATGAATCCACTCTACCACATTTAAAGGATGATTATACTCTAAACTAAAACCTCCTTCCATAAACCTTATTCATTAAACATCTTCCACAAGCTCTTAGTAGCTAGAGTCATGCCAAAATGAAAGATGTCCTTGGGCCCCCATCCCCCAAACTTCTTTGGATTTACTAGCATATCCAGTCTCACTAAAGCTGTATTTCCCTTCTTGTTCTTCCCTATCCAAAGAAAGATATGGGTCTTATGCATGATTTCGTGTAGAATCCCCTTGGGAATGTAGACCAAGGACTTCCAATAGACAGGGATTGCCTCTAAAACAATGTTAACAAGTACTAATATTCCGTTGAGAGAAATCCATCTTCTGTAACACAAAGGGATTGTTATCGCGCAAGTTATAGGTTGGAAAAAGCCCAACCCAAACCACAAAATGGTGAAAACTAAGAGAACACATACCCACTGTCACCTTCGGCAGGTATTCTCGTCACTTTAGAGATGAAGAAATCACCTCAAGGGGGGAATCTCGGTGACCCTGGGGGAATGAGATGGAAAGTGAAGAGATGAAGGAAAATCCCCCAATAGGTCAATGATGGAGAGTGTAAAGGGCTTGAAAAGAGTCTCATAGATGGTGGAATATATGGCACAACGTAGTAGACTTACCAAGTGGTGATTGTAGATGCCCGAGACATAATAAAAGCCAAGTGTGCAGGTAATATGTTAGGTGGAAAAGCAAGTTAAGCTTGATGTCCCTAATTGAAGCAGTAAACAATGATATATATCAACAACAAAAATGATAATAAGAGCTGCAAATGGAGATGCTAAAAGTCTAGTAAAATAAGCAAGAGACAAGCTAGCAAACACTAGTTTAGCTCAAGTATGAAAGAGAAAGACTTTAGCATGAAACAAGGCTGAAATGAAATAGCATTACAAAAATACTTTTGTAGCCTTATGGCTGTAGCAAAAAAATTGTTACATCAACAAATTCAACCACTAAAACTTACAAAACATCCACCCAAAAGATGCCTTGATATTAGTAGATCAATGTGGCAAACTTTTAGCAACTTTCAACGGTTGAAGAGTGAGTTATTAAGAAGTTTGTAATGGGGTTTCTGTAACCCTAATGAATGTATATAAAACGTTATGACAACAACAAAAATACCAAGAGAACTAAGACGCCTTAGAGGGGTTAGCAACCTCGAGGCATCCACAAAAGAATCCAACTTAAACAATATTGATATCTCACTGAAACACGTTTGCCAATGCAAATGATTTTACTTCTCCAATGCAAAAATCAGATTAGTGCCTTTATAATTGGGTGAATGGAGTCTTTAAAAAACAAGTTAGATCAACAAGATCCCTAGGGGTGTAAACCATCTTACTCCCTAGGGTATGCCAATCAAACTAGGGTAAGACTAGGAGGGTATACACACTTGTATTTCTCCTAGCAACCCTTGTCCAAGAATGACTTATAAACTTAACAAATGAGATGAAGCTTAATGGAGGGTGTATAAAACATACTCCTCCTAGGGTTTTAATCAACAATAACCAAGAATAAGCAAGAAATAACTAACAAATGCATATTTTTCCTTACCAATTTCGAGAGAGAGAGAGAGAGAGAGATCAAACCCTAGTTCAACAAGCATTTACCATTCAAGAGAAAGTGAAGAATCTTCTAAGTGGTGCACACTACTTAACCACATCCAATCACCAAGTAATAACACCAAAGAGCATTTACATAAGAGAGAGATACCAAAAATTCCCAGGAGGGTGCAAATTTCAGCCCACTAGTCTTCTCACAATGGGAGAGCTATCATGCAAATGAGATACAAATGATCTCTATTTATACCAAATGTTCTAAACATAGTTTGTCCACATAATTTAGGGTAAACCACAAGATAAGGGGTCAACAAACCTAATCTTGCCCCTTTACAAAATAATGTTATTTAATCAATACTTTAGCACATGAAGTAAACCCTAAAACATGATGTCACTTTCCTTTTGGGTAACTTTTAGCACTTTAAGTAAAGTCGTTGAGAGTGGAGAAGGGACATTGGGCTTCCAAAAGCCATCTTCTTTCAATCCAAGCCATCTCCTCCACGATCCATGGGCTCTTTCCTCCAAAACGTGTCTAGTGTCCTCAACCACCACCAAACCCTAGCCCCTCTATGACGTCAAGCCTTCAAGGGTGACGTTTTTGCCTTCTTGGGAAAAACGTTTGGGTGGTAGAGGATAGGTTAGGTCCTCCATGATGTCTTCTAGGCCTCCAAAGGCATGTCTCTATGATCCGACATGTGGGCCCTTGGAATCCACTCTATGGGTTTCAAGCCCCACAAAATCCCAAGCTAGGCTTGTTCCTCTAAATCTGTCCACCAGTTGGGTCCATCAAAGTCAAATGGATACGCCCTCCAAGAATCTCAAGTCAAAACATCCTGATGAGTAAATAAAATCAATAAAAGAGTGATCTAAGGAAGTACATCCAAACCACCTCATCAAAATAAACTAATGCTCAAAGACCCTATGCAATTTTCCAAGTTTAGGTATGGGAGGGTTGAAAAAACGACCTATTGGGTGAATCGTTCCTCAAGTTTATGGGTGTTTCCAAAGGGGACCTCCTTCTAAGTCATGTCGGCAAGGTGTCATGGATGAGGGGAAAAAATTTGGGCATGGGGTTCAGGACATACAAGGGGTTGTAGTCTCTCACTTATGGTGCCTTTATAGAGGGTGTGTTGCACCTTCGTTTTCAATGCATCCTTTTTCCAAGCCCCATTTATTGCCATCAATTAAATAAGGTTCAAACATTGTGTACTCCTTAGGGTGAATGGATTAGCTTGGGGGGCAATACCAAAGTGTCACTTGAAGGGAGAAGTACACATAGTGCCATGGGGGTATAGTCTAGCTTGTAATGCACTTTGTGTAAATCCCTCAATCAAGTGGGACATTTTATGTTATGTGTTGCAGGTCTTTGATTTTTTAGGAGAATCTTTTCATTGCTCTCAATACCTTTTTGGGCGAGAATCTGGAAGGTTCATAATCATGATTTTATCTTTTTTCATCCACAAGTCTATGGGCCTTCGACCCCTTCTTCCCATGAAGTGAGGGACAACCCTTTCTTAGGTCAGTACACCCGAAAAATCCAAAAGGTGAGGAGATGAGGGGATGAAGTATGCAAAGTGGAAAGTATGGTCAGGAAATCCATGATGACTCGTCAAAAGGACCTCCCAGTGGCATACTTATCCTCAAGGGTGACCCACTTACTAGGGCGCAATGTCAACCACCAAGGTGAAACAAGGTAACGAGCATAATTTCCAAGCAAATGTCACATAATCAAAAGCAGTAATAGATGCAACAAACTCAAATACCTTAAATATTGAAATGGCACTCACCATAATACCTGACTTGTACCTCATAGAGCAAGACCCAATGTCTTCCAGAGGCTAGCTGATGTGGTAGATACCGTCATTTTCAACTCGTAGTTGTGGTGGTAAGGTGGGTCTCCATCTTTGCAAGTGGACACTGCTGGTCAAGCTGTCTCTCGATACTCCATGTCTTCAAATTGAGGGCCTCGAGACATAATCTCCTTAGTTATCCCACAAAACAAGGATAACATCTGGCTCCTACTTGGGGATGTGTGCTCACCGTAGAGTGCATGAGAACCACAATATCTCCTGGTAGACATGTGCCTACACTGAAACAAAACATTGTAAAATATAGGGTGGTTATATTACCCTTCGTCCATATATATCAAAATAAAAAAAGAAAACTGATCCAATTTTTTTTTTTAGCATTTTTTCAAAAACTTCTAAACTAAACATGAAATCAAGATGCAAGCACAGAAAAATGAAATATGAAATGCATCTAAACTATCATGAACAATCAATATGCAAATGCAAGGAAAGCAAAATGACCACCTACTTACCTGGGGCCTTGGGGCCCTGAAGATCATGTGATCAGTGATGTTAGGTGAAGTCATACAACCAATGCAACCATATGTTCATCATTTCATCAAGGTATCTTCCGCTGTGCTTAATCATGTGAAACAACAAAGAGAAGTAGAACACATAATAATCATGAGAATAAATAGACATACAATCAATCAATAAATAAAACCCATGGAGATGGGTGGGAGGGAGGAAATCTTGCTGAAAATAGTAGTCGCAATCCTAATTATCTCATAAATCATGCCAAAAAAGATAGCCACAAGCTTGATCAATCCATCTCTGAAGAGGGATATCATATGTAGACGATGGCTCATCTTCATCTATGTTATTATGGTCACTACTTCCTAAAGACTGAGAAGATATGAGAGATCCCAAGAAGACCTTAGGATTTCCCTAAGAAGAAGGAAAGAGGTAAGGGACAAACTCAGGTCTAGAGAAAGAAAAGCATGGCTTCTTCATCTGTGAATCCTTGTAGAAATCTCCAATATGAAAGTATTTTTTCTTTGTAGAGCGGGCCTTTGATTTCTCTGGGATGGCCATGTCCCGATGTTCATATAAGATTGAGGATGAAGGTGGATTAAAGTCCTCATATAACAAGTATGCATCCCCAAAAGGATATGTATCACAACTCCCAATGGATGGCCGAAAATCATCCTGAAAATGCTGCATTGGATCATCCTCGAATGGACGGAGCAAATCTATAATCATATCATCATCAGGATGCCAAACATCTAAATCATACACACACGAAGACCATTCCTCTGAAGATGGTACCTGCACCTCCTTTTCCTAAGAGCTACCCTCAATGTCATAAATGGGGTCTCCATCAAAAAACGAGGTGACCAAAATCCCATCTATGTCTCCTATTTTGTTTGAACATGTCTATATGATCATCAACCAAATCCAAGGGTTCTTTCATGAAATCATCAATATGACTTAAAATAACCATCTCTTTGTCTTCGTGTGTAGGAAGGACGGAGGCTAGGGTGGCTTCCATTTGATCTTCAATTGCTTCTTAAACTTCATGCACAAGAGGAAAGCAAGGCTGAACAACCTCACCTTCATCAAGCAAGAGCAAAGACAATGATATCTCAACATGTTGTGATTCATCGTAATTCTTCTTTCTCTTTATGGACATGTCCCTCTGTCGCCTCTTCCTCATAAGGGGCTTGATCCCTAATACATAGTGCTTTGTTTTCCTTTTTTCAAAAGGATTTGTTGCATCCAAGGGCTCCTCTAATACTTTTTCAATTGCAAATTCATGAAATAAAGCATCATCAAGATCTCCAAAAGGGTCATGACTCATCATGTTCTCATCTTGATGTGCAAGAGAAGCAGAGGCATGGATGGTCTCATCAAGTGGAAGGGCATATATGAGCACTTCATCTTCATCAAACTTCTCGTCTGGATATTCAACATGAGAAACTTCTTTGGGATCTTCTTGGTAACTTTCTTCATATATATGTCCTTCAAGCACTTCTTCATCCATTGTCTCATCATCAATCGAAAAACCTTCTCTAGAAAGAGCGTGCTTGAGCTCTTGACAAGTATCTTGCAAATTCTGAGTAGCTGGTAGATAATGCTTGAGAATTTATTCAATGAGCTTTGTAGAGGACAAGATACTCTTTAGATTACATGAGTGTGCAAGCCAATTCCTCTGACTTGATTCCAATGAAGATACAAAAATGTTCATCAACACATCTTCATGTAGCACATTTAATATTGAAGCATACTTGATATAATTGATGATATGGGTGACTGCTAGAGCTAGATCACCATTAAAATTAGGGGAAATTACCCTCCACTCTGTAGGGAAATGATTTGGATATCCGAGGATATTTTGAACATCAATGGAAGGGTAAACCTTATGGAATTCCCATGGTAAGTCTTGTGAGGCCATGATTTCGTTACTTAGGGTAATACCTCAATGGAGTCGCCAGATAAAATTTATGAAAAGCTTATCAAGGGTGGAAGGGGAACGTCCTTTAAGTGGATTTTCTAGGCAAGCTAGGGGTAAAGGGTTTGGGATAGCTTGCCAACGTGTCATTAGGGTTTAGAAGAGGATTCAAAATCCTCCCTGGCAATGACGCCAAAATGTTATCATGCAAGTTGTAGGTTGGGAAAATCCTGACCCAAACCACAATATGGAAACGACTAAGAGAACACCTACCCACTGTCACCTTATGCAAGTATTCCCGTGACTTTAGAGATGAAGAAATCACCTCAAGGGGGCAATCCCGATGACCCTAGGGGAATGATATGGAAAGTGAAGAGATGAAGGAAAGTCCCCCTATATGTCAATGATGGAAAATGTAAAGGGATTTAAAAGAGTCTCGTAGATGGTGGACGATATGCCACATCGTAGTAGACTTGCCAAGCAGTGATTGTACCTTCCCGAGACACAATAAAATCCAAGTGTGCATGTAATAGGTTAGGTGGACAAGCAAGTTAATCTTGTTGTCCCTAATTGCAACAATAAACAATGATATATATCCACAACAAAAATGATAATAACAGATGCAAATGAAGATGCTAAAAGTCTAGTAAAATAAGCAAGAGACAAGCTATAAAACAATAGTTTAGCTTAAGTATGAAAGAGAAAGACTTCAGCATGAAACAAGGCTGAAATGAAATAGTCTTGTAGAGATACTGTTGCATCCTTATGGCTATAGCAAACAAATTTTTACAGCAGAAAATTCAACCACTAAAACTTTAAAAACGTCCACCCAAAAGATGCATTGAGATTAGTAGATTAATGTGATAAACTTTTAGCAATTTTCTATGGTTGAAGAGTGAGTTATTAAGATGTTTGTATTAGAGTTTCTGTAGCCCTAATGGCCGTAGATAAAAAGTTATGACAACAGAAAGAAGACTAAGAGAACTAAGACTCCCTAAAGGGGTTAGCAACCTCAAGGCATCCACAAAAGAATCCAACTTAAACAAGATTGATATCTCACTGAAACATGTTTACCAATGCAAATGATTTTACTTCTCCAATGCAAAAATCAGATTAATGCCTTTATAATTGGGTGAATGGAGTCTTTAAAGCACAAGTTAGATCAACAAGATCCCTAGGGGTGTAAGCCTTCTTACTCCATAGGGTATGCCAATCAAACTAGGGTAAATATAGGAGGGTATACACACTTGTATTTTTCTTAACAACCCTTATCCAAGAATGACTTATAAACTTAACAAATGAGATGAAGCTTAATGGAGGGTGTATACAACATACTCCTCCTTGGGTTTTAATTAACAATAACCAAGAATAAGCAAGAAATAATTAACAAATTATAAACTTAACAAATGAGATGAAGCTTAATGGAGGGTGTATACAACATACTCCTCCTTGGTTTTCAATTAACAATAACCAAGAATAAGCAAGAAATAATTAACAAATGCATATTTTTCCTAACCAATTCCAAGAGAGAGAGATTAAACCCTAGTTCACCAAGCATTTACCATTGAAGAGGAAGTGAAGAATCTTCCAAGAGGTGTGAACTAATTAACCACATCCAATCACCAAGAGCTAACACCAAAGAGCATTTTCACAAGAGAGAGATACCAAAAATGCCCAAGAGGGAGCAAATTTCAACCAACTAGTCTTCTCAGAATGGGAGAGCTATCGTGAAAATGAGATACAAATGATCTCTATTTATACAAAATGTTCTAAACATAGTTTGTCCACATAATTTAGGGTGAGTCACAAGATAAGGGGTCAACATCCCTAATATTGACCCTTTACAAAATAATATTATTTAATTCATACTTTAACACATGAAAGAAACCCTAAAACATGACATCACCCTCCTTTTGGTTAAGTTTTGGCACTTTACGTCAAGTCACTGAGAGTGGAGAAGGGATGTTGGGATTCCAAAATCCATCTTCCTTTGAGATAAGCCATCTCCTCCATGATCCATGGGTTCTTTCCTCCAAAATGTGCCAAGTGTCCTCAACCACCACCAAACCCTAGCCCTCCATGACGTCATCCTTCAAATGTGACATTTTGGCCTTATTGGGAAAAAAGTTTATGTTGTAGGGGCTAAGTTAGGTCCTCTATGATGTATTCTAAGCATACAAAGGCATGTATCCATGATCCAACATGTGGGCCCTTGGCATCCACTCTATGGGATTCAAGCCCCATGGAAGCCCAAGCTAGGCTTGTTCCTCCAAATTTGTCCATCAACTGGGTCCTACAAAGACAAATGGATACACCCTCTAAGGATCTCAAGTCAAAGCATCATGATGAGTAAATCAAATCAATAAAAGAGTGATATAAGAAAGTACATCCAAACCACCTCATCAAAATAAACTAATGCTCAAAGACCTTATGCAATTTTCTAAGTTTAGGTATGGGAGGGTTGAAAAAACGATTATTGGATGAATGGTTCCTCGAGTTTAAGGGTGTTTCCCGAGGGGACCTCTTTCTAAGTCATGTGGGTGAGGTGTGATGGACGAGGGGAATTTTTTTGGGCATGGGGTTCATGACATACAAGGGGTTGTAATGTCTCACTTATGGGTGCCTTTGTAGAGGGTGTGCTGCACCGTTGTTTTCAATGCATCCTTTTTCCAAGCCCATTTATTGCCACTAATTAATTAAGGTCCAAACACTGGGTACTCCCTAGGGTGAATCAATTAGCTTGTGGGGAAGTACCAACGTGTCGCTTGAAGGGAGAAGTACACATAGTGACATGGGGGTATATTCTAGCTTGTAACACAATTTGTGTAAATCCCTCAATCAAGTGGCACATTTTATGTTATGTGTTTGCTTTTGTAGGTCTTTGATTTATTAGGAGAATATTTTCATTCCTCTGAAGACTTCTTTGGTTGAGCATCTAGAAGGTTCATAATCAGGCTTTTATCTTTTTCCATCCACAAGCCTCTCAGCCTTCAGTCCCTTCTTCGCATAAAGTGAGGGACAACCCCTTCTTGGGTCAATACACTTGAAAAACCCAAAAGGTGAGGGGATGAGGGGATGAAGTATGGGAAGTGGCAAGTATGGTCGGGAATGGAATGATGACTCATCAAAAGGACTTCCCATTAGCATACATGTCCCTAAGGGTGACCCACTTACTAGGGAACAATGTCAACCACCAAGGTGAAATAGGGCAAAGAGCATGATGTCCAAGCAAATGTCACATAATCAAAAGCAGTAATAGATGAAACAAACTCAAATGACTTAAATATTGAAATGATGCTCACCATAATACCTGACTTGTTCCTCATGGAGCAAGACCCTTTGTCTTTCGGAGGCTATCTAATGTGGTGGATACTGTCATGATCAACCTGGAGTTGTGGTGGTGAGGTGGGTCTCCATCTGTGCAAGTGGACACTGCTGGTCAAGTTGTTTCTCAATACTCCATGTATGTAACTTGAGGTATTTGAGACATCATCTCCTTAGTTATCTGACAAAATGGAGATTACAGGGATCATACTATCAATATTAATGTATAACCAATGCCAGACCCAAAATCCATATTGATTTATCTGTAACAACCCAAATTGATTAATTTTTATCATAGTTTTTAATTTAAATTTAATTAATTATTAAAATATATTAAATGAGTCTTTTATTATTTTATTATTAGAAGGTGGGTGAAGTAGTTAATGGGGGGATAAGGCTTTTGGGGAATTAATGTGGGGATAAGGTTGTTTGGGAATTAATGAGGGGGATTTGAGAGAGGAGGATAAGGAAGAAGGGGAGGACTTGGAAGGGGGATCAGATTTTTGGTTTGGAGAAATTCTGAAAGATAGAGAAGGGGAGAAAATTGGGAGAACAATTGTTTTTGGGGAACTCTCACAGGGAACTGCTGTTGTTGGGAACTTTGGGCTCGAGGGCCAGGAAACCGCAAGGATTCCTGGAGTTAGGGAGCCGGAGAGGCCTTTCCTAGTTGGTGGGAGTTTAATATTCAATTGGGCAGTTTGGGCAAGCACAAGAACAAGTGAACCAGGGGTTGAATCAACCAAATCTGCAGGTGGAGGTATGTATTTTACCAATTGGTCCGTCATCCTTATGTTGTTGTTATTATGTTGTTATCATTAATATGTTGCTATGTTGTTGTTATTATGTTGTTGTTGTTGTTGTCATTATGTTGTTATCATTAATATGTTGTTTTGTTTATTCTTGGTATAAGAAAATAATGAAAGAAATTATAAACTAAATTCAATCATTTCAGTAGGAGATTTTAGAAAACATTTATTTATTTTTGAGTCCTGAAAAAAATAGTTAGGCTTTACATTAACTTCAAATGGAACCCCAACTATTTGAGACTCAAGAGAAACTCAACTTCTTGGAAAGGTAATAATACCTTGAGGGTATGATGTTGGCCTACCACCACCTTAAGAAAAATAATACAAGACTTCAACTCATTTACCTCCATGCTAATAGACTAGTATTACAAGTCCAAAACATGATAAATAACCCTTGCATCCCTCATTAACCCCRCTACTACATTATGGGGCTAAATAGTTGTTGTTTTGCATCRCCACATCCCATTTTTTTTTCATTTTCATTTCTTTTTKCTAGAACACATCAAGATTTTGTGATGTGAATTTGCATCCTATTTGTGTCRACTTTTACAATGCTAAAAACAATAAATAATTTGTTTTTTTTTCTTTTACGTCATGCTTGCATCATACCTGCATCATAGTTTCATGTTTTTTGTATCAAGTGAGTGTCRTTAAAATTTGTTGTGTGACATGGGTGTYGTATTTGTATAGGATTGTGTTGAAGTAACATCTTATCACTAGTACAAAAYRATAAATTTGTGACTACACRACCAAAAATGTTAGTYGCAACATTTTTTATAAGCTAAATACAAACAATTTGAGAAAATTWGATGTATTTTAAGTGGCTTAGCTATAAATTACCAACATAAATTACTAATATAGTTAAGGGATAAACATATAYGACTAGACAACAACTATGTGAATATAAACCARTGGTATTTCTTACTTATATGTAATTGATTTTTAGTAGTGTAGTCATTTTAGCATGCTTTATCATGTTGATGATGACTCTTCATGTTGAATTCATTTTTGCAATATGCATGGATGTGTCGACATACCACACCCAATAACATATACACTATAATTATTTACATCATGAATTGCAACTCGATCCTAGCCCACATTTCACCTTAGCTTAATGTCAACCACGACCAATAACATACATTGTTTCTCAAATGTTTATATATTTCAATCCAAATTCAACTAGCATTGCTTATATTGGATCATGTGGTTAAACATTGTACATTAATTTGTCTTTAATCAATGTCATATAACCTGCAATATCTTATATTTCAGCATCACCAAATCGATGTTATATATCATCGATACCCCCAGCTTGACGACATGGGACATAAGAACTACACCACATTAATGATTTACACTACTGCAGGTTCCAAATTCAAATAAATTAGCTTAAGATGGTCTGAAGGAGTTGGAACTGTAACTATAGAACCCACTTCTGCAAATTTTTCCTTGCTACTATCACACACTTTTAATGCTGCCATTGTTCATAAGAAATTGAATCATGTTTTTGTGGTACTTCTTTTTTTGCTTATGCGTGCACTTGAGTGTTCCAAATTCATGTGTTGTCGTTCCCATTTCATAACCTTTGAGCAACATTGTTGTTCGATATTATTTTGATATTCTGTTGCAGAAATAGAGAAATCTGTTGCAGAAATATAAAAGTAATCTGCTGCAGGAATAAGGTAGTATGTTGCAGGAATGTTGAGTGTGTTCTGTTGCAAGAAATCATCCCTTTGACATCATGGTAATGGGTGTAACTACTTCTGCAGGAACAAATATAGTTCGTTGCAGGAACCTTCTGTAGGAACATAGAAAATATGCTACAAGAACCTTCTGTAGGAACATAAAAAATATGATGCAAGAACCTTTTGCAGGAACATAGATAGGTTGTTGTAGGAATCTTCTACAGGAACATAGACTACTGCAAAATTATACTACACTAGGTTGCCGAGCTATACTTGGAATTGAGCCAATTATCTACATGCAACATTTATTTATTTATTTATTAACTACCCTATCCTATTTGAAAAAGAAACATTTTCAAGTGTAGGAGTACTTCCAATGAAGCCATGTACACAAAATGACTACAAATATGCTAATATCCAAATATGAAAAATATACCTCAATCATTGTCTAGATATGAGGAACCAACTAGTCTGACTGATTTGATGCCACGAAGTGCTGAAGAAAGAAGTAGTACTTTCGTTTGATGATTTCCTGGAACCTGTCTTCAATGTAGTCACTCGTCCTTATGTTTTCTTCTTCATTTTTACTGACTTGTATTCCCTCATTTGTCACACCCTGCAGATCTTCGAAGACTTGGATTTTGCATAAAGGAAAACTTCCAAGGGACTCTGTGATCTCAAGTTCCAATGTCTGCTCTCCGTTGGATGTTGTCCATGGTTCTTTAGATTCCCCTATAGACTTGCAAGGACAATTAGAGAAGGCTTCTAGATATGCTTGTTGTAAATCTGGTTCATGGAACTCTTGTTCTTCTGTCTATTAGCTTTTTAGCTCGGGAGGTACTCTACATATGTGCCTTGTATGCGAAAGTTACCTTGTACCTACACTACTAGACACTTGACTTTGTAATGGGTTTTTATGAAGTTGTGATAAAGTGGTTCTTTTATTAAAGTGACTTTTTAATAAAGAGTACCTTCTAATATTAAAGTGGCTTTATTTCATAAAGTGCACTTATGTTATAAAGTGAAAATGTACTTTAATATTTTAAAGTGATTTATTTTGGAGGGAATTAATCACAACCCTTGATCTCATAAAGGCAAGATTATATATTGGCCATTGGATCTAGGGTTGGAGAAGGTGAAGGGTCACTTTCAGATTATAAGAGAATGCATTGGGTAGTGTGCAAGACACATTGAGGAGGAGATCGAGAGAGATTTTTTGAGTAAGCTTCAGAGAGGAAAGAGGGTAGCAAAGAGGGAGCATTTCCCAATGGATATTTCTGTGTGAGTGCTGAGTTAATTTTCTGTTGTTGGAGGCTGTACTGTACGGATCCGTATAATAAGGGGTAGTGGGCTCATAAATCGAGGCAGGTTGGGCACGATTTACGAGACTATTTTGAGGGTTTTTATTGCTGCTGATGGGATGTACAGGATATCCCGTGCAACAGACCGAGGGCACACTTTTCAAGGTGCATATTTCTGGGCAGGTTGTACAACAGTACGGACTTGGCACATTTTTCGAGGCAAAAATTTTTGGGACAATTTTGGGTGTTGTAAGCTATTTCTCTTGGCTGGAAACTGTATTGTTGTTGCTGATATGTACTTTCTTGAAGCTGAATAATAAATCTCTCACTCTCTTTGGGTTTCCCCACATTGGGGTTTTCCTTGACATTGCCTTAATTTCTGAGTATTTCTGGGTTGAATGGTTGTTGTTCATTGTGTTTATTCTGTTGCAAAATTGCTTATTAATGTGTATTTATGCTTATGGTAATTTCTGAATGTGGGTTTAGACATTTCAGAGTTCATAGAAGACAACTACCTCTAGGTTGCTAAGTGTATGACTAAACTTAGTACTTGCTGATTTTGTCATTTACATTTCAACATGGTATCAGAGCTTGGGCTCTGAGTGACAATGAGCAGTGAGATATTTTGGCAAGTTTGAAGGAGGAATTTTTTTTTTTTTTTTTTTTTTTCCTTTGAATAGTGACAAGGAATATGGCTGCATGCATTAGATTTGAGGATCGGTTGGATGGCATTTCCAATTATTTGCAGTGGAAGGTACATATGTCAGTTGTTCTCAAAGAGAACATGATTTGGAACTATGTTAGTTTTGTTGTTGTGGTTCCCACAATAGATCCTGTTCCTTTGGATTTGCATGAGGTCAAGGAGGCCAAAGCTCAGAGGATTATTTTGGATGGGGTGAAGGATCAACTTATCCCACACTTGGCTGAGTAGAAGACAACCAAAGAGATGTGGGATGCACTTAAGAACTTATTTGAGGTGAAGAATGAAAATCGAAAGATAGCCTTGAAGGATAAGTTGCACGATACCAAGATGTGTAAGGGGGAGAGTGTGTCTTCTTATATTGCCTGGGTAGCTCAAGTGAAAGATGAGCTTGCTGTTGTTGGGGAGGTCATATCGGATTCATAGTTGGTGAGGATAGCCTTGAAAGGCTTCACCAAGGACTGGGAAGTCTTCGTGAAGTGTATGGTGGGTCGTGAGCATCTTCCAGATTTGAGTAGACTGTGGGATGATTTCACTCATAAGGATATTTGGGAAGGATCTCATAGCAGTGGACAGAAGACATATGGAGCTGATGAGAATGTTGCTCTTGCTACAAAGAGAAAGAAGAAAGGAAGTTCTGGGAGGGACTTGAGTAAAGTCAGATGTTATTGTTGTAACCAATTGGGGCACCTTGCTTCTCATTTTCCTGAGAGGAAGAAGAAGAAGAAGAAGGAACAAGAGGGGCCCGAGACATCTTCTACAACAACCATGGAGGACTTTGCTTCCAAGTATGATATGGAATTTTCTTTGGTTACTCTAGTATCCAATGTCAGTAGTGGAGGATTTGGGGGTAATATCAGATGGATTGTTGGCAGTGGATCCTCTTGTCACATGATGGGAATCTGGCGAGTATTCCTTATTATCATAGAGACAAGTCCTGACCGACTGGTGGAGAGTGAAGAAGGTATGGCTTGAGCTGTACATGGAGTTGGAAGGGTCAGATTCCGACTCGAGTATGGAGGATTCTTGGAGCTTGGTGGAGTTCTCTTTGTTCCAGGGTTGAGGGTTAACTTTCTCTCAGTCTCAGCCTTGGAGGATGTTGGATATTGTACATTGTTCAAGAGGGGACATGTATTTATCTATAGGAAAGGAGCGGACCCGGTGGAACCACAACTAATTGGTGATCGGGTGGAAAAGTTGTACATGTTGCGAGGATAACCTTTAGGATATGATTTAGTGTCGAATGAGGAGCAAGAGGCTCCTAAGACTGCGGTGGGCCTAATGATTCAGTCTTGCATTCCCATAGAAGAGAGTGAGTCTTTTCTGAGCACCGACAAGAGGCTCAATTGATGTGATCGAACCAATGCTCAGGGTGGAGTGGATTCTCCTAGGAGATCAGGGTTCAGAGTAGCTGTCAGGAGAAGATCATCTAGTTTGAGTTCTGTGCAAATGAGGATGGCTCTAGGTTCAGAGGGAGCTCCTACTGAGCAAAGTGTGATGGGACCAGATGATGGAGATGGCAACGAGTACATGCCTCGCTAAGAGGGAGTGTTAGTTTTTTTTTTTTTTTTTTATCTTNTATGGGGAAGTCACCTCGTACCTACACTACTAGACACTTGACTTTGTAATGGGTTTTTATAAAGTTGTGATAAAATGGATCTTTTATTAAAGTGACTTTTTAATAAAGTGTACCTTATAATATTAAAGTGACTTTATTTCATAAAGTCCACTTATGTTATAAAGTGAAAATGTACTTTAATATTTTAAAGTGATTTATTTTGGAGGGAATGAATCATGACCCTTGATCTTGTAAAGAAAAGATTAGATCTAGGGTTTGAGAAGGTGAAGGGTCACTTTCAGATTATAAGAGAATGCATTGGGTAGTGTGCAAGATACTTTGAGGAGGAGATTGAGAGATATTTTCTAAGTAAGCTTGAGAGAGGAAAGAGGGCAACAAAGAGGGCACATTTCCCAAGAGATATTGGGCACAAATCCCAAGGGGATATTTTTGTGTGAGTGTTGAGTTAATTTTCTCTTGTCGGAGGCTGTACTGTACAAATCTGTATAATTCGTACAACAAGGGGAAGAGGGATCGAAAATCGAGGCAGTCTGGGTATGGTTTATGAGGCTATTTAGAGGGTTTTTCTTATTGCTGTTGGGCCGTACAAGACAGTTTGTACAATAGATTGAGGGCACATTTTTCAAGGTGCATATTTCTGGGTAGGCCGTACAACAATACATACTTGGCACATTTTTCAAGGCATAATTTTTTGGGACAGTTTTGGGTGCTGTAAGGTATTTCTCTTGGTTGGAAATTGTATTGTTGTTGCTGATATGTACTTTCTTGAAGCTGAATAATAAATCTCTCTCTCTCTCTCTTTCTCTGGGTTTCTCCACATTGGGGTTTTCCCTGGCATTGCCTAAATTTCAGAGTATTTCTGGGTTGAATGGTTGTTGTTCATTGTGTTTATTCCGCTACAAAATTGATTAACAATGTGTATTTATGCTTATGGTAATTTCTAAATGTGGGTTTAGACATTTCAGAGTTCATAGAAGACAATTATCTCTAGGTTTCTAAGTGTATGACAAAACTTAGTACTTGCTGACTTTGTCATTTAAATCTCTACACCGTCTATTCAGATCTATCTCCAAGTGCTACCAAGAATTGAGAAAGTTCTTGGAGTAGAAAATTCTTGAGCATTCTGAAGTTATTCTTGTTGGTCAATATTCCTTGTCTTTCACATGGGTTATTGCATGGGGTTTTTACAGATCAAAAACTTATAAAAGAAATTTCAAGGAAAATCAAGCACTTTAATTCTCATACTACTAAGGCCATGTTGTCACCAAGACGTTATTGACATGAGTAGTGAATCAAACCAAAATGTTAGAAGAAACAATCCCACACTCACTTCAAAACTAACTCCTTGAGCACTTCCCCGACAACGACGCCAAAAATGTCGGTCAAATTATTCGAAGATAATTCCGTTACATTTTATCATCAATCTAAGTTTCATAAACTTCTGAAGTGCTCAGAAAAATATATGTAGAGATAAATCATGAAGTGCTTCTAAACTATGAACTCAGTTGACCACTCATCACATGATTGATGAAAGGAAATTTGTAAACATAAAGCAATCCAATTGAATCTGAAATGTCATTGAAGATTAATTGACATCCATTGTCAGCTCCTAAGGTAGAAATGGAGGCCAATCATATGTAATCCAGAATATGACTGACAGTTCTGTGAGAGTCCCACTTTTAAAAGATCTAATCAATACTAAAAAATGCATATTTATAAATTAAATATGAAAACAACACACAATTGTGACCACAGATCTCTGAGACCAATATTATTCAACATGAGCTGTGTAGTAGAACCCCAGATTGGCCTAGCCAATAACACTTAGCAAGATTCTTTATGTTGATATTAATCTCAAGGAAAATTAACATGAAACTAATTCTCACTCCACATGACATGAAATTGAAATTGCAATGCAAAAATAAAATAAACCCACACAATAGAAAAGGACTTATTTGGGAAGCAATTACCAGAGAGGGGGCCTTGCCTCTCTCGGCATACACTGCCAAGAAAGACTAT
Source organism: Picea engelmannii (assembly GCA_009831015.1). Classification (NCBI taxonomy): domain Eukaryota; kingdom Viridiplantae; phylum Streptophyta; class Pinopsida; order Pinales; family Pinaceae; genus Picea; species Picea engelmannii. Next base: position 85,034 of record ML817015.1, read on the forward strand.
GATGGAAATATCTTGATCTGCAACAAGTTCTTTATCCCAAAATTCTGCCCATAATTACATTGATGGTCTCTTTAGCCTCAACCTCCTCCTTCTCCCCCCTTCATTACAATAATCCTCCTCACATTTATACACATGGCTTTCAAAATAAAGAAGGAAAATAGTTACAACAAAATGAAACCAGATCCCAAATACATGGATCTATACCCATTACAAACTTGATTAAGGAAATGGAGGTTAATTAATGGCTATTTGAATAGTATGGAAGCCAATAACATAATATTTGACAAAACCAAATTCGTCCACAAAAGCTGTAACTGTAGAAGTCTGGGTGCTGTAGAATTTCTTGGAAAGTACGCCTTGAAGATCCACCCTTACCTCTCAAACCGTTTTGAATTTTGAAAATCAATTTACCTAGTAACCAATTTAGACCCTTTTGCACAAAACCCATGTCTTGTATTTTCGAGATATATTGTCATTTGCCCAGAAATCACATCGAAAGTTGGCTATCTAAAACTATTTACTGATTTTAATCATAACTTGGATCGAGTGCTTGGAGAGTCACACGTGTGACCTGGGCATGATATGATTAATACATAACCATCTAGAAGCATCAAACTATGATATATATGTGCACATTTATTTATTAGACACGTGGAAGTATGAGGAACAATAATGGTGTTGTAGGAACTGTGCTGCAAAAAACCTGCATTGCTACA
>ML817016.1:81397-101911 GCA_009831015.1 Picea engelmannii
ACAAATATCCACAATTTAATTACCTCTCACTTTCTTCATTGTACCTTTCCCCAACAACTGCTCCCCTTCAAAGTTTTTGATGGAATTCACTTCCTAAATGCAATCCAATCATGCATAGCTTGCGTTGCTAATTTAGGAAGATACTGACTAATATACACCATGGATTGATCTACCATATATCCCTCCACCATAGAACCCTCAGGACATGCTCTTTGTCTAACCAAAGCCTTCAATGATTTCAAGTGCCTCTCCACCATCCACATTGACCTTGTGTGTACAGGTCCACGCATTTCAATCTCCTCAACTTGTTGTATGAGGTAGTGTTCGTGTGCATTGAAAAATATTGGAGGTGGATACTTCTACATTTCACACATTAGTCGAGGAATTTCTCTCTTCCAATACTTTATATCATCTTCACAGATTTCTTTCAATGAAAACCATCTACAGATCATGACGCAAGAAAATAACATGTTTCAACAAACCATAATACATATTACATTACAAGTAAAACACGTGTCATTAATTACGACAAAAAAATGATTTTTTTTTTTGCATATATATTGCAGCTACTTACCTCATGTATTTTCCAAGATCATATATAACTTGTTTGTCATTGTTGTCAAAGTCATTTGGGAGAGATAGAGGTAGAACATACTGTAACAATAAAAACGAATCGTTACGTGTTTCAAAACTAGACAAAAAATATAAAAATATAAAAAAATGTATACGAAAAATATATAAATATGAATACTAAAATTATTAATTACCTTAATGAAGGTATGTCAATCATGTGCTTTTACCCAACCAAATTCACCTTTCTTCGTTCATATATTCTTTATGTTGGAACAAAAAACTGTGGGAAATTTAATTCTTTGAATGACCTCTTTTACACCATTGTTTTGTTGCTTTGTTAGTAACCATAGAATATTATTTTGTTCTCCATCACTATTTGATCGAATCACACTTTTCATTGCATGATTGGCTTCCTAAATGTCATTACATATTTTGACAATTTTTTCTTTATCCCTCCTGCCATTTATGATTCGCCATAATGTTTCTATCACATTCTTCTCGATATGCATTGTATCAAACAAATGAACTATTTTTAGTTCCTCATAGTAAGGCAACCTCATGAATTGAGTGGGATAACGTTTCATTCCTCGTGGAATCCCATTATTACTACCTTCATGACGATGGCACCGATGAAGCATGAAAAAAATCAAAACATTATTTATCAAATGCGGTAAAATAAATTGAGTAATTAAAACAAAATTTCAAAACATGATTCCATTTATTATACAAAAACAAAATGTGTACCTTGAGGATTAATTCTTTCATATGCCAACTTCCATAGGTGATGTGTCAGTCTTTGTGGTTTTAGTCCAGTCTCTTGTTTCCCATTGAAAAGATCTATTTTCAGTAGTACGATATTTATGGTTCTTAGAGAGGAAGCTTCTATACTCATCAAACACCTCCTTTCCTAAACTTTTTGACCGACAAGATTTCATCTTAGGACCACAAACTGGACATGCAAATTTACCCTTTGTTTGAAGACCTGCAACAGATGGATTAATGTAAATTATTAATATACGAAAGAATTATTTAAAAAAACATGCATGATATATTCAATTAATTATATACTATTCAAGCATGCAATATGGAATGTTACATACCACAAAAATGTGTTAGTTATGGGGCATCATAAATTGTCCATAAAAGTATTCCACGACATTGAAATCTCGTCTGCCTAATTGGTTTACAGATGCCATACATAGTGATGCCCTCTGATAACTGTAGTAGCTCGTCAATAAGAGGCTCAATATACACATTCGTATATTTAACTTGGTACTTACCTAATTGTTCGAAATTACAAGAAATTACTACCATGGTATGGATATATACGTAAATAAATAAATAAAAGATATTATGCAAAAAAAGAGAAAAGTGAAAATTTTACAATCGAAAATTAATGTAAACAAATACCTAGAAAAATCATTGTCAAAATTATGTGCTCCCTCTCAATTGACATCCAAGGAGGAATTTTATTGTTGATAACAAATATACTCCACACTGAGTAAATAGATTGAAGCTCTCTAAATGGATTAACACCGTCAATTGCCAATGAAAGCCTCACATTACGAGGTTCATCTGTAAATTCTGGCTATTTCGCAGCAATTTCCTTAAATGCATAACCATCTGCAGGCATTCGAAGAACGCCTGCTTAAATTCTCTTTTCTGCATGGTAATCCATAAACTGTGTTATGCTTTGGCACTTGAATAGTCGCTGCAAATGAGGAATTATGGGAATATGTCGGAGAACCTTTCGAGGCACCATTTTTGTTACTTGATTGATTCAATATCTATTGATACCACATACTGGGCATTTTGTTTTCGACGCATGTTGTCCATAATATATAATATGATCATCAAGACATGCATCTATACTTTGATACTCCATTACAATGTCTTTCATAATGGCATGTAAATATCTATATGCGCAAGGTAAAATATTTGATGAGGGTAACATAAATTCACCTAACAATCTAAAACATAAAAAGTAACTAGTTAATGTAAAGAATAGTAATTGTAAATATTGCATTTTTATTTTGCACATTAATTAACACTAAATAAAATGGGAAAAATTTAACATTTATGTAGATGTGATGGAACATATTACATACCTTAGGATTTGTTTCATACAAGTGTTCGACAAATGATTTGTAACCTTTACGTTCACCAACAACAGTGTAGTGGAGAGAAGATTTTCTCTTGACCCTTTATAAAGCCATTTATTTTTCTTTTCATTCAGAGGTTCATCATAAATACCATCACTACTTTCCCCATGATCCTCATTTGGATGACCGAATAAGTTTTGGATCATTTGATTTGTCCTCTTTATTGGCATCCAATGAGGAATGTTATTGTTGATAAAAAAATATAGTCCACACTGAGTAAACATATCGAAGCTCTCCAAATGGATTAACACTGTCAATTGCCAATGAAAGCCTCACATCACAAGGTTCATTTGTAAATTATGGCCATTTTGCAGCAATTTCCTTAAATGCATAACCATCTGCAAGAATTCGAAGTACGCCATCTTCAATTCTCTTTTATGCATGGTAATCCATAAATTGTGCTATGCTTTGGCACTTGAATAGTCGTTGCAAATGTGGAATTATGGGAATATGTCGGAGAACCTTTCGATGCACCATTTTTGTTACTTGATCGATTATATATCTATTGATACCATATACCGAGCATTTTGTTTTCGATGCATGTTTTCCATAATATATAATATGATCATCAAGACATGCATCTATACTTTGATACTCCATTACAATGTCTTTCATAATGGCATGTAAATCTCGATATGTGCGAGGTAAAATATTTGACGAGGGTAACATAAATTCACCTAACAATATAAAACATAAAAAGTAACTAGTTAATGTAAAGAATAGTAATTCTAAATATTGCATTTTTATTTTACACATTAATTAACACTAAAAAAAATGGGAAAAAGTCAACCTTTATGTAGATGTGATGAAACATATTACATACCTTAGGATCTGTGTCATACAAGTGTTCGACAAATGATTTGTAACCTTTAAGTTCACCAGCAACTATGTAATGGAGAGAATATTTTCTCTTGACACTTTATAAAGTCGTTTATTTGTCTTTTCAATTAGAGGTTCATCATAAATACCATCACTAATTTTTTAATATCCCCAAAAATAAAATTTTATTAAGTCTAAAAAATACTTAGGAAATTATTTCTGTTTTTGGTAAATTCGAAATTGGAAAATTATTGTCATTTATGGAAATTCCGAATTTCGAATTCAGTTCATTGTAAATTATGATTATGATTTTTCGGTAAAGATTTGATCTGTCCCAACCAACGCTTTGACTATGACACTTGTAAGAAACAAATATTTTAATAATTATTGTTGAGAGACAAATGGAACAACCAGGTTAAAAATTAGCTGACCATGACTCCATGAGTGGGGACCATGTTGGAACTACCTCAGGGATGAATGTTACAAGTGGCAAATCAGGAATTTGGCCATTGGCAGCCCCTAAAAATTAGGGATTTGAAAAGCTACGAAAATTCCCAAGGGGAAAAGACCTAGGCACATATGCTTTTGGATACATAGCATATGGGAGGAGGCAGGATGTTGCCTAGTATGTTGGGGGGGGAAATAGTTATCACTTGTTGTTATGAACATTGTTTTATGAGTGTGAGGCAAGGAGAAGTTTTCTGAAACTGAAGGACTATAGCCGAGGAGGAGTTCTGGAGATTCTCCCTCATGGATTCATGGTCAGGCTAGGGGCTGATCGGAGCAAGTAGATTGGTTGTTTCATTCTAAGGTTGGGAGGAACTTGGTTGTTCCTTTTGTTGTCCCAAATTTTTTTCAGATAAGTACTCCTACCTATTGTTTTCTTAAATGTTTTATTGTATGATGGTTAAGTAAAATAAAAATTATTTGTGGGATGAACCTTAGAATTTGATCATGTTAATGAATAAAGTAATAAGGTTACTGGATATTGGTTGGTTAGGTATAGTTTGAGTTTGTTAAATTTAGTACTATAACTGCTATGTATTAATTGTTGTAAATGCATTATGAAGTTAGTTAACGAACACAGTAATGGAAAACCGTGGTGTGCCAGTTATGATAGGCAACTAGAAGATACCTGTAAATTAAATAAAATATCATTTCAAAGCTATTTTTTATCCCTACCAGACATGTGGATAACATACACATAGATGTCCAGTTTCAAGTAACATTAAACTATACAAATGCTAAAGGAAATTCTAGAAGTGAACTTGACATTTACATATATTTCTAGATATATTATTGTAGGTTAAATACGCAGAACTGTGTTAGATAGTTGAGAATACTAGACAGTGCAAGGCCAAACGAGACTTAGAATAATTATCCATATATGATAGGACTATATATATATATATATATATATATATATATATATATATATATTGTTTCATATTACTCTACATCCAACTACTCATATAGTAAGGTTATCAGTGCTTGGACACGTGAGAAATGGAGTAAATCTTTCATTATTATGACTATGCCCTTTGTATGAAATTGTACAGTTCAGTTATTCAACAAACAAAGTCCTTTGTTCGATATATATTAACACAGGAGTAAAGGCTCATTAAATTAAAATACATAAATTATGTCCATCTACCAGAATCAGATAAGTAAGTAAATAGGTATTCAAACTCTACAAAACGCTATGATTTATAACAATTGAAACAGTGAGATCTTATTTAAAAAGGGGGTTTTCCCTTCTTGTTTGTTCTTTAACGGTTATAGAGATAAATAATTCTGTCATCTATATAAGCCTGAACAAACTCGTCCACGATGATATCTTTCTAGGGAAGAACCGTATCATTCCTTAGAATATAGATTACACTCTTAAGAACTATTAAATGAAACCTGAATACCTTTTCTTGCACATGGCTCTGTCCTGAATCCGGTGATTTTGAAGGTCGATATTCCTGTAAGGAAATCATAAATGCATAATTAGCAATTGTCCAATAGAAGTTAAACGAGTATATAACATAATTACTAGAGTGAATTACGAAATTAATTTATTACAGGAGTTCACTTAACTTGCAAATTGGGAAAGTTGATGTTCTTCTTCCATTCGCATCCTTGTTGAGAAACCATCCACAGATCGAAGGGGTGGAGTGGAAAAAAGACTTCATGATGGGTACCCTCTCAACAAAAGGGGTCCCATCATTATATTGATAATTGAATTTTTCCTTAATCAAACTTTTCAAGAAATAAGTAAACAACAAATAACCCATCAATAACTGCATAATCCGATTTCAAAGGGTTGCATAGTATGCGCATGCCGAATACATTAACTAAAGTCTAATTATCGATTTAATACTGTATGTTGAAAGGAATGCATTACTCGAAGATTTAAACACAGATTTAAATATTGTGTGTCGAATGGAACGCATCAAACGTTTTCTTTGGACCACAGACAACATTATCAGTTGAAGGAAAAGTGTTATTTCAAGTTTAATTACAGACTTAAACATTGTATGTTGGAGGGAATGGATTAAAGAAGTCATTCAACGCACAAGCCCCCATTTGATATATACCAAAAAGAAATATAGTAAGCAATTAAAAGGAAAAGTACATACATAGGAGCCATCTAGTGGAGTTTTGAAAGAAACTACAGAACGGTGGATTCCAAAGAAAACTCATTATCGTAAATAACCAATAGAGATAAGGAAATGTCATAACATCCGGTTGAAATAGATTTGTCTTTACCAAACAGAATGGAACATTCAACACACAGTATGGAACTCTGAAAAATTGACTGAGAAAATATATATAATTCAAGATTTCCAAATAGTCCATGAATTTTAGGGTGACTCCAAACCCCAAGTTGAGAAGATACTTCAAGTTAGGGTAAGTGCCATTACCTAAGCCTAAATGGAGTTACCACTCATTATAAAACTCCTTCGAGAATTTCCAAGTAAGCTTCATATACCCGTGAAATCAGATACTCTACACAAGTCGCAGGAGCTCACATCTATGTCACGTTGTGCAAGGAAACAAAGGACCATTATAGTATTTACCGAGGGACGGTGACAGAAAACATAACCTAGAGTTTTGGTATGTGTTATTTATGAAAAACGACTGAGGATGAACTTAATCGCATTCTCGTTTGTATTCCTAAGTCAAGACATAAAAAAATCAACCCAGGTTACCTGACTGTCGAATCAGTGGAAAAATGGAACAACGAAAGGTTTTCATCATAAGAGACCAAACCCTAGGTTACCAAAGCCAAAGAAAAATATTCTTATTATCTAGAGACTGGAAAGTAGCACCTCGAAAGTTTAAAGAGCAGCGAGAATGGAAAAACCCAATCAACAAAATTATGAAATAATCACGGAAGCATCCCAACACACGATTCACCCTTTCTACACCCTACAGGTAATCTCGGTAATGGAATTTGGGGAAAACATACCGGGTATGAGGGTGAATTAGTTGGTTGTGTGACAATATTTTGCCTACACGGAGCAGGAAGCCTCCCCATCACCAGAGTTATACACCACATGTAGTTACATAGTTTTGTAGAGGCAATTTCTTCCGAAGTCACACAACACAATGGAATAATGAACAATAGTCTCGAGAAAACCCATTCCCTGATGGATTAATGGTGATATTTATGCATTGTACCTGGACCATGTGATTAGGGTAAGGTGGAAAAAACTCAATGGGCACGCAAGTCGAACAATGGGCCAAAGGGTATGCTACAGGAGATAATTCAATGTCGTGGACAGAGCTATTAAGTCGTGAGAGTTACATCTCTGCGGTTCTTCTCAACATTTATGGTAAAGGGAATGAAAATCAAGTTAGTGTTATGATTTAGTTTTTTGGGATGTATGTTTTCATTCTTGGTTCTTATATACCAGATCATTGATCCTTACACCAGATTCGGTCACCACGGGATCATCAGACCAACTAAGAACGAGTAGTGTGTGCCAACTGTGAACCATAACCACCTGAGTTTAATGTCATGCACACTAAGATCATAGTAATAACGACTATGTGTAACAGGGACACTTCCTGCATGCGAACTGGAGTGGACCTACCTTACCCTATAATCGTTGTGTTTACATATTAACAAAAACTAAGCTCATTGTATGTCATATGAGTTCATTTGGGTAGAATGGAAGTTTTAAGGAATACACATTTTTTTATAATTGTTCTATACATATGAAATAGAAAATATAAGATGCATATATATATCTATAGTCGTGCTATGTAAACAGAAGGGAATTATCAAGGTATATGTATATTTATGTATATGATTGTGTTATACAAGTAGCTTTAAATTTCAAGCTAAATAATGGTTAGTTAGTAGGATTACTAATTCACAATGTTGTTATGAATGGGGTTGAGATAGCCATAGATAAATAATTATAAGTAACTTGCAACTGTGACAAGGATTAGTATGTGTTTGCTAGGAAGTATAGTTAATGAACGCCTGAAAGGTTGGAATGACGAATGATCAACTCTAGGAACTCCTAGTAAAAAAATAATTAAATTGGTAAATTTGGGGAACATTACATATGGTATCAAAGAAAAGGTTATAGCACTTGGACCTTAAACAAGGCCAAAAATATTTTCTTAGCACATATTTTCTATTTTATGAAAAAAGTAACAAAACAATTACTGTTACAAACAGAAAAAATTTATTTCTATTGTGATCATGGCAGCACAGGATGAAGCAGAGATCAAACTCGAGGAGAATCCTAAGAAAAGACCCCCTGAAGAACAGAGGTAGAACAGTGACAGAAGTTCACCTACTGAGGTTCTAGAAACTATGAGAAATCTCATTGTGGAACTGCAAGTTTTCAAAGCAGACAATGAGAAATTGAAAAAAAGCACAATAAGAGTAGCAGGAAATAAATGAAGTAATGTTGTGTAGCATATTAACAAAGAAGAGATCGAAGGACAAAAATGAGGAAGAAGAGGCCAGTAAAAGGGCCTCCAAAAATTCTAGTCCTAAAGGAGAAAAAGGGGACAACTCTTCCGAAGGTACACCATCAGAAGAAGATAAAACAAACACAGGAAGAAAAAGAAACCATGTGGACCACCTTGAGGGAGAGTTTAAGAAAATCAAACCGTCCACCTTTGACGGGGAATCCAGAACAGGGGATGAGGCTGAAGCATAGTTATTGGACATAAAAAGTATTTCCAAATCTACAACTATTCCAGCAATATGAAGGTCATAATGGCCATCTATAACCTAAAAGGAAAAGAAATCATATGGTGGCAGGACTTGAAGTTGGCCAAGGGCCTAAAAGAAAAACAAATGGAGTGGTCGGATTTTAAGAAATACTTTAAGAAACAGTATTTATCTTAAAGTTACTATGAAAGGAAAACCAAAGAGTTTTATGAGCTACGACTTGGTCAAATGGCTATGGGGGACTTGATAAACAAATTCCTAGAATTATTAAGGTTCGTGCCTTATATCCGGGAGGACAAAGTAAAAATCCAATGGTTCCTAATATGTTTACCACAATCCTATAAGGACAGAATCGAATTCAACAACCACAATCCCTTAAGTGAAGTTTTCAGAAAGGTCTGAATGTGTTACGACCAATACAAATAGTGGTTGGAATTTCCCAAGTCTTGGAAGGACAAGAAACAAGACCGAATGAACCAGCGGAAAAAGGGATATCAACCAGCCCCTTTCTGGAACACGACAAAGAATTTTCCAAGGAAATATTTTCACTCCAACAACCAGAACACCCAAGGAGGTGGAAAACCAGTTAATTTGGGAACAAAAAAGTTAGGGGACAGCCCTAGAGAACCATTAAAATGCTGGGAATGTGGAGAGCCTCACTTAAGGAGGAACTGTCCATGTTTGACTTCAGTAGCTAGGACTATGGTTCACAACCTACAGGAAGCCTCTACAATGGGAGAAGTGGGCAAGAGATTACATCGGATCAATGCAATCGTGGATGGCCAACAAGCTAATCACCAATCCACTGTAGTGGAAATTGAAGGTAAAATTAACAATACTCATATTTATGTTTTAATTGATCCAGGAGCTACATTGAGTTATATCGCTCCTAGTGTAGTGGGTTCAAATAAACTTAAGAAAACAAGATGTATGCAAAATCTTGGCTAGTACAACTAGAAACGAGAAAAAAAAGAAAAGTATCTGATTTTATTTCTGACTGTGAGTTCAGTTTAGGTGATCAAAACACCAAGCTAAATCTGAATATTCTACCATTAGGGTATTATGATATAATTATCAGAATGGACTGGTTAGAAAGGCATAAAGTAGTTTTAGATTGTTATGAAAAATCATTCAAGTATAAAGACGAAACGAAATTTTTAGGACAGTACAAGGCATACAAAAACCAATCTCAGTTAGGTAGATTTCAGCAATGCAATTTAAGAAGTGCATGAGAAAAGGTTGTTAGATTTATGCTATCCAAGTGAAAAATCTATTGGAAAAAGAAAATAAACAAAGATTAGAGGATTTTGTCATCTTGCATGATTTTAGAGATGTGTTTGTTGATGAGATACCTGAATTACCCCCATGGAGAGAGATAGATTTTTCTATCGATCTGTTGCCTGGTTCAACCCCTATATCTAAGGTGCCCTATCGAATGAGTTTACCCTAGTTATCAGAATTAGGATTCAACTACAAGAACTGTTGGACAAGGAATACATTTGGCCAAGTGTCTCACCATGGGGAGCACCAATCCTTTTTGTTAAAAAGAAAGACGAAACTCTAAGATTATTTATTAACTACAGACAATTAAATAAAATGACTATTAAGAACAAATACCCCTTACCTAGAATCAATGATCTGTTTGATCAAGTAGGTGGGGCAAAGATTTTTCCTAAATTGGATTTAAGATCTGGTTATCACCAAGTTAGAATAAAAGATGAGGACATAAGTAAGAAAAAATTTAGAACGAGATATGGACATTACAAATTCGTTGTTATACAGTTTGGTCTCACTAACACGCCAGCGACATTTATGTGTTTAATGAACAACATTTTCAGTCAATACCTGGATACGTTTGTTTTGATCTTTATTGACGATATCATAGTGTACTCTAAAACAAAAGAAGAACATGAAGAACATCTAAGGATAATACTACAAACTTTAAGAAAACACAAACTATATGCTAAATTTTACAAGTGTGACTTTTATCAAAAGAAAATACAGTACCTAGGACATGTAATATATGACGAAGGTATTGCAGTCGATCCTGAGAAAATAAGAGCCATCATGGAATGGCCAATCCCTAAGGACGTAGCGGGCATCTGGATATTCATGGGAATCACCGAATATTACTGCAGATTTATAGAGGTATTCTCCAAGATTGCATACCCTATCACATCATTACAAAAGAAGGGAACCAATTTTAACTGGTCATGAAAATATCAGGACAGTTTTAATAATTTAAAGGAATTGTTAACAACCGCACCCATTTTAAAGGTAGAAAATCTAGACAAAGACTTCACAGTCTGTATGGATGCAAGTAAAGAAGGTTTGGGGGGTGTCCTAACTCAAGAAGGGCATGTTATTTGTTATGAGTCCCGAAAACTAAAGGAGCATGAACAAAACTACATCACTCACGACCTAGAGTTGGTAGTTGTCATCCACGCATTAAAGATGTGCCGACACTATATAATGGTCAGAAATTTTTTCTTATTGACTAATAACAGCAGTGTGAAATTTTTGTTTAGTCAACCAGACCTTAACGCAAGGCAAGCAAGATGGCTGGCCTTCTTGAGCGAATTTGACTTTGAGGTAAGACACATCAAGGGTAAGGAAAACAAGGTGGTTGATGCTTTAAGTAGAAGAATTCATGGGTTGTTTGAAATAAACATTAGCAGGGTTGAAAGCGATCTTGAGAAGAGGATTTAAAGGTTGCAAGTAATAATGATGAAAATTACATTAAAACAGTGGAAGATTTATGAAACAATGCAAAAAATTTAGAAAGAACAGATCTGAGTTTGGACAGAAATGGCTTACTGAGATTCAAAAATAGGTTATACATACCAAATTCTGCGGAATCAAAGTTAACAGTTTTGGGCGAAGTACATAAGAAACCATATTCTCGTCATCCGGGATACCAGAAAATGGTAACAACACTAAGGAAGTTATTTTATTGGGCTAATATGAAGGGCGGGGCAACAAAATACTTATCTAAGTGCCAATATTGTCAACAAGTGAAAGATGAACACCAACATCCAGCCGCCCTGCTGCAGCCTCTACCTGTGTCGAAATGGAAGTGGGAGACTATATCACTGGATTTTATTGCAGGTTTTCCCAAAACTCAAAAATAGAATGATTCAATTATGGTAGTAATTGTTGGGCTCTAAAGATGTCCTAAAAACAACCTCTATGCATCAACCAAAGGTAGGCGCTGGCACAAGCATTTTACTTGTCTCCTACGTAGGTTATTACCTTCTATTTTCAATACCCAGCCTCCAGAGATGCAACACCTGTAAAGGAACAACAATTGTAAAGGGAACGACAGTTGTTCTATTCAAAGGAACAACACCACCTGCAAAAGGAACAACAATCATAACAAAAGGAACAACATTCGTTACATTGGGCAGAACTAATGTTGAATTAATTGCATTGCAGTATTTACCCAACTATCTAATTTGTCAACCCGAGGTTCATAAACTGATGAAGCACACACAAAGTATATGCAAGATTGAAGTGGGACTAATCTAATCTAATGTTTAAGCTACAACTGAAATTGAATCATTAATCTAACACATGACTGAAATAGAATCATTAATCTAACAGACGACTGAAATAGAATCATTAATCTAACACACGACTTGTAATTGAATTAATCTAGTTGCGTCAATGAAATTAATCTAGGAATGAGAAATTGCGTGAAGGAATTAATCTAGAAATGGAGAACTACATGAAGGAAAAGCAAGTACAACATGTGAAGAGTTAAATAACACAACAACATATGTGAGCGCATGCCAATGAAGCAATCTTCTATTACAATAACCAAATCAATCTTCATAACAAAATAATAAAAGCATGAAAACCAAAACCATGAATCAAAGCTAAGAATCCCTTTCTCTTTCGAATCCTAATGACTACTCTAATTCTCGACTTACAACTGATTGAATTCTAATTGCTCCTAATTGAATTCTCATGAAGAGAGAGCACTNTCTTTTATACATGAGAGCCTTGAAGATAAGATAACCATCTCATTATTACAGATCCACTTTTCTCTCAACCTATTTCCCATTATTACAAAATATAATCCCTTTAAATCCTCACACATATCTCTCATATATCTTAGATAAGATATTCCAACCAAATCTCCATGGTCTTCTCCTTTGAATGGGCTTGAATTATCTCCTCAAATATTGAAATGGTGGAGGAAGTATTCAAGAAGTCCTTTGAATTAATCCTTCACATATTCCTACACATTACAAAGCTCACACAAATTTGATATATATATGAAAACATGTCAAATTTCTAACATTTAATCACAAATTCCCTTTTAATACTAAAATGAATAAAGTGGAGAACAATAAGGTGAAACCCAAGTATATTTATGGAAATGATATCATGAAAGGTTAATGGGGCAATGAAATGTGAAGAATGATGAAGGGAAATATGGATGAAAATATGGCATTTCTGAGCCCCAACACACCCGCCAACTTAACTTGTTGCATGTCCTCATGCAACCATGCATGGATCTTCTCAAGAAATTTTGGCATCTAAATGTTGGCTTTGAGTGATGATAATGAATGTTTTCCAGGATGGGATTTACATGAGTAACAACTAACATTTTTCTTATGGTTGGTTCTTGTGTGAAAACCATGAATATAAATAATGAACTGGTTCTTGTGTTAACAACATTGGGTCAGCTGCATAATGCTGCACAGGAGTGGGTCCTAGCTGCAACTTCTCACATAAAACAAAAAATGCCTCTATAAATGGAAAAACCCTTTGTGTACCAGGAGGAAGAGGTGGTGTCATGGATGTTGTTGTAGCATTCCTGCTTGATGTAGCAGAGAAATCAGAAATATTTCCCAATCGCAGTTCTATTTCACTTATACAACTACTCAATCCTTGCCATAATGGATCAAGAGTTGCATTCCCTGGTTACAACAATAGCTTTCCAAGTGCAATTGGAATTTTCTGAACTCTTCTGATCATTATTAGTAGTTGACCTTGCAAGGACAGCCTTCGCATCTCCAATGTTGGCAATCAAAACCAATTTCCCAAGAATCCAAACACAAAAAACCGTCGCTCCACCCTGCCATCCTCGAGGTAGCCCAACAGAAAGAACATTGGTGTGATATCCCCAAAAATAAAATATTTTTGAAATTTAAAATTGTTGGAAATTTATTTCCGTTTTTAGTAAATTCGAATTTGGAAAATTTTTGCCATTTATGGAAATTTTGAATTTCGAATTTGGTAATTGTAATTAATTATTTTGACTGTTGGGGAGAGACCTGATTTGACCCAACTAACTATTTGACTATGACACTTGTATGGAAACAGAATATTTTATGTTGATTTCAGGAGGACAAATGGAACAACCATGTTAAATTTAGCTGACCATGACTCCATGAGTGGGGAACATGTTGGAACTACCTCTGGGTTGATTATTACAAGTGGAAAATCAGTGATTTGGCCATTGGCAACCCCTGAAAATCAGAGATTTAGAAAGCTGCAAAAATTCCCAAGGGAAGGAAAAAGACCTAGGAAAAATGGATAAATAGCATATGTGAGGAGGCAAGACGCTGCCAAGTATGCTGGGAAAGGAGACTTTGGATTTATTTATTGTTATGAACACTGCTTGAGTGTGAGGCAAGGAAAAACTGCTGGAGCTGTAGGACATTGCTGAAGAGAAGCTTTTCCAAGTTTGCCCTCATGGATTCATGGTCAAGCTAGGGGGTGAATCGGGAAAGTAGTTTGGCTGCCCTGTTCTATGGTTGGGAGGAACATGGTTGTTCCCTTGTTTTTCCGCAAGCTGGTTCAGATATGTAAACATTTCCTTACTCTGTCCTTGGAGATTTTGTGTGTAATTGATATTATGCATCTACTTGTTCTAAATCGAAATAATTCTTTCAATGGATGATATCTATCGTGGTATTAAATTTACAATCACAGTCTAAATTCTGGAGTGGTCCCTCTCGAAAATATGGAATACTAGGAAAATTTATTTAAATATGATTTGTGTATAAGATGGCAGATCCATCTACAGGATAGGCTTAATCTGAAGTCGAAATGCTAGGATACTCTATATTTCTTAAAGAAGACCAATCTATATAGATATAGGTTTATTTTTGTGACTGAAGCATTAAACATATCTAAATTTGAGCAATCGGATAGGCTTAATTTGAAGTCAAAATGCTAGGATACTCTGAATGCTTGAAGAAGACCAATCTGCATAGATATGGGTTGATTTCTGAGACTGAAGTATTAAATAGATATAAATTTGAGCAATCGGAGTTGAGTCAATTTGTGCCGAAAGGAAACATTTAAATGTATCGCTAATTCCAAACAATCATGCATCTTAAAAGAGACTTCCTGGGTTTTTTTTATATATATTTAAGAATTGAAGAGGAATACGAAATAGCAAGAACCTTATGGATCACCTGGGCACTCATATATTATACACATATATATGTATTGGAAATAAAACGCAAACTGGAAGTAATCTATCCACATCAGAAAGTTAAGGAAATCTAGAAAACCCCTTTTGTTTATCATATGCTAAAACAATCATGGGAATTGATGCCTATCAGAATTCATGTTTTCATTTTTCGGCATTTCGGAGTTTATTGGTTCAAGTTGCGGGGAGTTCTTTTGTTCTTGCAAACGCCAAAACCCGAAGTGGCCCCACATCCTGATCGAATTTCATGATTCAGTGATTTCCGTTGTGTGTTGTTCATGCATCAAGCATTACCAAATGCCAAAACCCGATATTGGCTGGGCCCCATACATTTTCGTGTTTTCACGACTTGGTGTTGATGTTGTGCAGTGTTTTTGCATCGAGAGTTAGTAAACCCCGAAACCCGAAATTGTTGGGCCCACACCTTAATCGTATTTCTCTTTTCGGCTTTTCTTGTTTCTTTTTGTTTGTACGTCGTGTGTTCGTAAACCCCGAAGTGTTGGTCCCACCTTCCTTTCACTTTTCCGCAATTCGGGAGTTGTTGTATGTTGGTGTTTGGCATTTGAATTCGCAAAATCCTGAACCCTGAAACCCCGAAGTGTTGGTCCCACCTTCCTTTCACTTTTTCGCAATTCGGGAGTTGCTATATGTTGGCGTTTGGCATTTGAATTCGCGAAATCCCGAACCCCGAAACCTCGAAGTATTGGTCCCACTTTCCATTCACTTTTTTGCAATTTGGGAGTTGTTGTGTGTTGGTGTTTGGCATTTGAGATCGCAAAATCCCGAACCCCGAAACCTCGAAGAGCTGGACCCGCAGTCTTTCTGCATTTCGCAATTTGGAAAATAGTGTGGTCTTTTGTTTCTTTTGTATTCAACATTTTGTAATCGCCGAAACCCGATTGGCCTCTTTTTTTTTTTTCTCACGAAACTGTAGGAACATAGTAGGGATTTTTTTTTTTACTGTAATAAATGGACTGGTAGAAACGATGGAGGATCTTCATCCGAGATAGATGTAGAATAGAAATAACATATCATATTACAATTCATTGTGTACAGGGCATGACAAGTACAAAAATTATTGTATATGAAAGTATTAAACTAATTAAGCAGATTTTTGCTCGACTTTTCCTAAGAGTTTTGCTTGCCATAAGGTCATACATCTTTAAGTATTCGAAATTTCATAATTAGACTATTGTTTAATGGCATTAACCGTAGAGAAAAAAATGGGATCCTTCGAGTTAACTATGCTTGATGTGTAAGCTACTAGTGTGTAAGAACAAGACCTAAGATTAGATACTGCCTATATACACATAAGTATGTTGGAGTGGTTTGAAAATTAAGGAAAGTGATAGAATTATGGAAGAATTTATCCACATAAGCTTTATGTTCGAGGTAAACTAGACTGGTGTAATAAATTCATTATGGAAATAAATGTATCTTACCTTCTCTTAAATTCTAAACTTAAATGAAATTAAGTTATGTCATAAAGAAAAAAAAAAAAAAAACATTTTTTTTTTGTGAATTTGAGGTTCATTACAATTGGCATATAAGAAAATGACCTATTGCACATGGTTAGAACTGCCTCCCTGATATAGCGTGACAATTTAGAAATAATATCGCTGAAAAATCTTGATCGATTGCCAACAACAAAACTGTGAGATAAATGTCAGTATCACACAACCAACTCTAATTATCTCTTCTTCAAAATTCAGATATAAAAACACGGGCCGCTTGAATAAAAACAAATATATATGGGATAGTTAAAATAATAGTTTTATCTCCTTCAAAGGATCGTGTTTGATTAAATATAGATTGGCAAGAATATGTTGCAAATCAAATTAATACGAAATCAACGAAAATGGGATTTAATCTGGCAACCTCCGGCAAAAATTCTTTGTTCGGTCGAATATGAATCTAAAAACGGATTTCAAGGGATATGCTGAGAAAAAAAATGGATCTGCTTACCTGGTCGATCCCTCTCAACATGAATTTACTTTCTCATTTCTTTTAATCAGTTATTCCAGCAAGGTTGTTGGAGCGTGCACCTTCATCTTGTCCAAATATCCCATTCGATTTGTGTACCAATCGTGTGCAATTGTATTCGACCGAGTTTAAGCAGCAGCTCCAACTCCAAGTGTGGATTCATTCAGCTGGGTGAACGTTTCATATCTCCTTCAGCATTGTTCTCTTCATTTTAATTATAGCGTGCGAGTAATATACAAGCAGATGTTCATGCACAGATAAACAATTTCATTCTGATCAAATAAATTAGAGTCACGTGCTAGTGAAGGCTAGCTAAAACCGAGTTATTGATTGACTGCCTTCATCTTTGATTGCCTAATGAGGACATGCTGGTCAGAAAAATAGAACCTTAGACCTGCCTTTGTTCTCTGCATTTAGAATTTATGATATATTGTTTTGTTTGCAGGTTGTTATAGGGGTGTATTTGCAGGGAGTCAAATGCGATTTTCTCACAAACGGCGAATTGGGATTAGCTGAAATTTTACAGGCAGGTTCCTATAGTCCAAATGCTTTTACACGCCAACAATCAGCCATACCCACATCATAGATTTCGAGAAAAATGAAAAATGGCTGAAGGTGACTATCTTGATTTTCTCGAAACTTGTGCATTATATTGGGATGAAATTTACTGGGTTTTTTTATCATAACATCATGCACTTCCAGTCCAAAAATCAAAAGAACCTAGATCCCGGTTTGTGAGATATCTTCATTTTAATTTCTGCATTTTTTCTTTATAATTTGTGTTTTTATTCTTTATAATTTTTGTTTTATCATTTTGTTTGCAAATAGAAGGATAGAGGCACAAATTTATTATACTTTTTTCTTTTTATGTTTTCAGAAAATAAAGAACTGTTAAAAATTCAATGCAAAACTTATTAAAAAAATATTGTGAGCAAATGGAACAAACTTATTGAAAATTGTAGACGAAAAATATCTTAGGCAATTTTTTCATCATCAACAATTAAAATTCTTCCTGAAATCAATTTAGTCATCCTACTTTCTGATCCTCACGATCGCACGAAGCACAGAGGAGAGCATACTTATTCTAGAAAAAATAAAAAACTTGAAAATAAAACCCTACCTACACTACGCTAATTAGAGATGAGAGAGTAGTTACGTGTAATCAAACAGCCAATGTAGCCATGCACGTAACAATAATAAAAATCTGTTGTCTTTCAATTTAGCAATCGACAATCGAGAATATGTATGGGCGTGCGAAATTTGCTGCTGAAGTTCTAAATTAACAAAATAAAAAGGAAAACTAAGTGGAACTGACCTAGTATTTTCTTGAAACCAACATTCGATATGGCTTTCGTAGGCGTAATTTGTCTTACTCAAATCATGTTGCAGCTTCTTTTTGTCCTCCTCGGCCTCCTTCTCACCTAATTGTTCTTTATTAAATATGAAGCATTCTTCGTATGTTGATTCTTTGTTCGCCTCTGGAGGAGTAATTAAGCTTCTAGCCACTGTCAAGATCTCCTCTTCCAGAGAAAGGAGATCCCGACTCTTGCTAGGACCTAAGCGAGTTGTTCCAAGATTAAACTCATTGTTAAACCATGTTAAAAAAAGGATTCTTACAGCACCCAAAACCGAAATAAAAAAAACTTGAATAAAAACACTCTTGCTGAAATGGAAAATAATTACTCTTCACAGTTGCAGAAATTAAAACATTCCTGATAGTTGGTAGGGACAATGAGGAATCTACACTGAAGCAACTCTATGACCCTTAGAACCAACACATGTATATCAAGCTTGCAGAATTGAAATTTACACTAACTTGAAGGAATTGAAATTTACACTACCCTACATGTCCTTACCCATATGTCACCTCATAGTTAGGAGCATGTCTAATCACACTTGCATGAAAAAGAAATTTAAACTACCACACTTGCAAGAATTGAAATTTACACTACCCTACATGTCCTTACCCATATGTCACCTCAGAGTTAGGATCATGTCTAATTACACTTACATGAAAAAGAAATTTAAACTACCACACTTGCATGAATTGAAATTTACACTACCCTACATGTCCTTACCCATATGTCACCTCAGAGTTAGGAGCATATCTAATTACACTTGCATGAAAAAAAAAATTAAACTACCACACTTGCAGGAATCGAAATTTACACTATGCTACATGTCCTTACCCATATGTCACCTCAGAGTTAGGATCATGTCTAATCACAGTTGCATGAAAAGGAAATCTAAACTCCAATCCATCATGCTTCCCCGACAACAGCGCCAAAATGTTGGGCTCTAAAGATTTCCTAAAAACAACCTCTATGCATCAACCAAAGGTAGGTGCTGGCACAAGCATTTTACTTGTCGCCTACGTAGGTTCTTACCTTTTGTTTTCAATACCCAGCCTCCAAAGATGCAACACCTGTAAAGGAACAACAATTGTAAAGGGAACAACAGTTGTTTTATTCAAAGGAACAACACCACCTGCAAAAGGAACAACAATCATAACAAAAGGAACAACAGTCGTTACATTGGGCCGAACTAATGTTGAATTAATTGCATTGTAGTATTTACCCAACTATCTAATTTGTCAACCTGGGGTTCATAAACTGACAAAACACACGCAAAGTATATGAAAGATTGAAAAGGGACTAATCTAATCTAATGTTTAAGCTACAACTGAAATTGAATCATTAATATAACACACGACTGAAATAGAATCATTAATCTAACACACGACTTGAAATTGAATCAATCTAGTTGCGTAAATGAAATTAATCTAGGAATGAGAAATTGTGTGAAGGAATTAATTTAGAAATGGAGAACTACATGAAGGAAAAGCAAGTACAACATGTGAAGAGTTAAATAACACAACAACATATGTGAGCTCACGCCAATGAAGCAATCTTCTATTACAATAACCAAATCAATCTTCATAACAAAATAATAAAAGCATGAAAACCAAAACCATGAATCAAAGCTAAGAATCCCTTTCTCTTTCGAATCCTAATGACTACTCTAATTCTCGACTTACAACTGATTGAATTCTAATTGCTCCTAATTGAATTCTCATGAAGAGAGAGCACTCTCTTTTATACATGAGAGCCTTGAAGATAAGATAACCATCTCATTATTACAGATCCACTTTTCTCTCAACCTATTTCCCATTATTACAAAATATAATCCCTTTAAATGCTCACACATATCTCTCATATATCTTAGATAAGATATTCCAACCAAATATCCATGATCTTCTCCTTGGAATGGGCTTGAATTATCTCCTCAAATATTGAAATGGTGGAGGAAGTATTCGAGAAGTCCTTTGAATTAATCCTTCA
>ML817016.1:124688-135387 GCA_009831015.1 Picea engelmannii
TATATATATATATATATATATATATATATATATATATATAGAGAGAGAGAGAGAGAGAGAGAGAGAGAGAGAGAGAGAGAGAGAGAGAGATTGAATATCTATCTGTCTTCCAGTTGTATGTGAACCCTGTTGGGATTAATCTCTAAAAGGAAAAATTTGTAGACATATCAATGGAAATCACTTACAACTTCTGTACTCCTAATTTTGTCCATTTCCATTGTAATACTTAGGCATATATATATATATATATATATATATATAGGAAAAGAAATATTGATTGTGATTCCTGTCGTACTTGGCTTTTATTTGTTTTTGGACTATTAGGTATCCAAACAAACCCCAATCATTATCATAACTTGGCGCATGATTTTTCTTACCAAACTATAAATACCCTATGTAAAGTTCTCAGATTCAATTCCATTTACAATAGATAAATTATGTACACTGGAGTTTTGAAATACTGGTAATTACCCTACAACTGCCTATTTGGTAATAACCTAGTTTATAAAGGGACTATTCCAGAATTTAACCATATAATTTACTTCCGATTATCCTTGAAAATATTTCACCCAGGTTGTTGTATCCATACCAAATTAAATAGATGCATTACAACTGTGCCTAAATAATTCAAAGAGATGGAACATAATTTCAATTCAGATTTAACGAATACACTGCATCAGATATACGAGCATTTAAACAGAAAATGGAAAGCATTTTAGTTTAGATTTAACAAATACATTATATCATATATAAAATCATTCAGACAGAGAGGAATAGAGAAACATATCTTAACTAGCTTGCGGGAAGACAAATGGAACAACCATGTTCCTCCCAACCGTAGAACAGGGCAGTCAAAACACTTGCCCAATTCACCCCCTAGCCTGACCATGAATCTATGAGGGCAAACTTGGAATCTCCTCCTCAGCAAATGTCTTTCTGTTCCAGTAGAATCCTCTTGTATCACACTCAATCTGTAGTGTTCATAACAGCAAGAGAACTCAAAATCGTTTTCCCCAGCATACTTGGCAGCATCCTGCCTCCTCACATATGCTATTTATCAATTTTTCCCAGGTATTTTTCCCTCCCTTGGGAATTTTTGCAGCTTTCTAAATCCCTGATTTTCAGGGGCTGCCAATGGCCAAATCTCTGATTTTCCACTTGTAATAATCATCCCAGAGGTAGTTCCAACATGTTTCCCACTCATGGAGTCATGGTCAGCTGATTTTAACATGGTTGTTCCATTTTTCCTCCTGCAATTAATATAATTATTCTGTTTTTATACAAGTGTCATAGTAAAATAGTTAGTTGAGTTAAATCAGATCTCTGCCCAATATTCATAATAATTAATTACAAATATCAAATTTGAAATTCAAAATTGCCATAAATGGCAAAAAATTTCCAAATTCGAATTTACTAAAAACAGAATAAATTTCCAGCAAATTTAAATTTCAAAAAATATTTTATTTTTTGGGGATGTCACATCCTTTCCCCCTTCAGTAAAACACTGTCCTCAATGTTCTTTCCTTTCCTGGAACAGGATTGGATGATATTTCCGCAAATCTCCCTCCAACTCCCAAGTGGCCTCCTCAGGACTAAAGTGCTTCCATTGCACCTTTACCTGAGCGACGGTTCTGTTCCGAAGTGTTATTTCTCTCTAGTCCAGAATGCGCAAGGGTTCCACTTGGAACTCACCTTCAGGTTCCACCTGCACCAAGTTCCAATCAATATTATGAGTAGGGTCATGAATATACTTTTTCAGCAACGAAACATGAAATACATTATGAATTCTTAGATTAGTTGGAAGTGCAAGTTGATATGCTACTGGTCCAATTCAAGCTAGTATCTCGAATGGCCCACAAAACCTAGGTGCCATCTTGGCACAATTCCCTAACTTCAGCGAGCTTTTTTGGGCTTTGACCTTCAAGTAAACATGGTCTCCCACTTGAAATTCCAAGTGTCTTCTTTTCTCATCTCTGCATAGCTCTTATGTCTGTCATGTGCTTCTTTCAAGTTATGTTGTACCTTTCTTACCATGTTCTCCATTTCTTAGAGCATCTCTGGTCCAACCATGAGTCTGTCAGTCGGGTTATATCAGCTAATAGGAGTTGTACACTTTATGCCATACAGTATTTTGAAAGGGCTCAACTTAGCCGAAGTTTGGTACCCATTGTTATATGCAAATTCTGCCAAGTGTAGGTAGTCTTCCCACTTGTTCGGTTTTGTTCTTACATACATGCGAAGCATATCCTCTATGATTTGGTTTGTCCTTTCGGTCTGTCCATCCGTTTGTGGATGATAACTCGTACTGAAATTCAAATTAGTATTTATCCCTGCAAACAATTCCTTCTAAAAAGCGGATGTGAATTTTACGTCTATATCTGAAATCACCATTTTAGGAATACCATGCAGTCTAAAAATTTATTTCATGAATATTTCAGCAATGTTTATAGCTTTAAAAGTAGACTTTACAGGAATAAAGTGTCCAGACTTACTGAGTTTATCGATTACAACCATGATAGAATCATTATGTTTATGAGTTTTAGGCAAACCTGTTATAAAGTCCAGCGATATGGTCTCCCATTTCCATTCTGGTACTGGTAATGGCTGTAATAGGGCGGCTGGATGCTGGTGTTCGACCTTAACCTGCTAACAATCCTGGCACCTAGCCAAGTATTCTGTTGTTTTTCCTTTCATATTAGGCCAGTAAATTGGTTTTCTTAGTGTTGTTATCATGTTTTGGTAACCTAGATGACCAGAATATGGTTTCTTATGCACTTCGTCCAAAACTATTAATTTTAACTCTATTGAATCTGGTATGTAAAGTATATTTTTAAATCGTAATAATCCCTTCTTGTCGATACTTAGATATGGTTTATCCGAGTCTGCGGTATTGTTTTGTAATTCTTCCATCATCTTAGTGTAATTTTCGTCGCTAATACCGCCCGTCCTTACATTTTGTTCCAGATCACTTTCTGCCCTGCTGATATTTACCTCAAATAACCCATGGACTCTTCTGCTTAAAGCATCTTCTACTTTATTTTCTTTGCCCTTGATATGTCTGACTTCGAAGTTGAATTCGCTCAATAAGGCTAACCATATGGCTTTCCGTGCATTGAGCTCTGGTTGACTAAACAGATATTTCACACTGCTATTTTCCGTCAATAGTAGAAATTTCCTTCCCATTATGTAGTGCCGCCACATTTTTAATGTGTGTATTACCGCTGCCAATTCTAAGTCGCGAGTGGCATAATTTTGCTCATGTTCATTTAGTTTCCGAGACTCATAACAAATAACGTGTCCTTCCTGAGTTAGGACACCACCTAGTCCCTCTTTACTTGCATCAACACATACTGTGAAGTCTTTATCTGGGTATGCTACCTTCAAAATGGGCGCCAATGTCAATAATTCTTTCAGCTTGTTAAAACTATCTTGACACTTTTGCGACCAGTTAAACTTGGTCCCTTTCTTTTATAATGATGTGATAGGGTAGGATATCTTGGAAAATCCTTCTATAAACCTACGGTAATATCCAGTGATTCCCATGAATGACTGGATATCTGCTACATCCTTAGGTACTGGCCATTCCATAATGGCTTTTGTCTTCTCCAGGTCTACGACAATACCTTCTGTTGAAATTACATGTCCTAAATATTGTATTTATTTTTTATAAAACTCAAACTTGTCAAATTTGGCATACAGTTTGTGTTTTCTCAACGTTTGCAGCACTATCCTTAAGTGTTCATCATGTTCTTCCTCCATTTTTTAATAGACTAGAATATCGTCGATGAATACTACCATGAACTTGTCTAAGTATTGACTGAAAATACTGTTCATCAGGCACATAAACATGGCTAGCGCATTAGTGAGTCCAAAAGGTATGACTACGAATTCGTAGTGTCCATATCTTGTTCGAAAAGTTGTTTTGTTTATGTCCTCGTATTTTATCCTAATTTGATGATAACCGGATCGTAAATCCAACTTTGAAAAGATCTTGGCCCCACCCACTTGATTGAACAGATCATTTATCCTTGATAAGGGGTATTTGTTATTAATATTCATTTTGTTCAGTTGTCTATAATCGATACATAGTCTTAGAGTACCGTCTTTCTTTTTCACAAAGAGGACTGGTGCTCCCCATGGCGAGACACTCGGTCTGATGTACTCTTTGTCCAACAATTCCTGTAATTGTATTTTTAATTCTGTCAGTTCTGGTAGACTCATTCGGTAGGGTCCTTTTGAGATAGGGGATGATCCAGGTAGTAAGTCTATGGAGAAATCTATTTCCCTTCTAGGAGGTAATTCGGGTATCTCATCCACAAACATGTCTCTGAATTCACGTAGGACAACAAAGCCTTCTAACTTGGGCTTATCTTCTTTTTATAATAGATTCGTCACTTGGATGTCATAAACTTGACATCCCTTTCTAATACATTTCTTGAGTTGCATTGCTGAAACTTGTCTGACTGATACAGGTTTTGGTATGCCTTGGGATGTTCTAACAATGCCAAAATTATCTTTATAGCTAAGTATATTTGCATAACAGTCTGGTACTTCTTTGTGTTGTTCCAACCAATCCATCCCAATAATCATATCATAAGATCCTAGTGGTAGGATGTTCAGATTGGTCCTTATCTTTTAAACATCTAAGTTGAACTCAAGATTGGAAATAAAGTCAACTACTTTCCTTTTAGTGCCTGTTGCTAGTTGTACAAGCCATGATTTTGCGTGCTTCATTTTCTTAAGTTTATTCGACTCTACTACATCGGGAGTAATATAACTTAACGTAGCTCCAGGGTCAATTAAAACAGAGATTCGAGTGTCATTGATTTTACCTTCAATTTCTACCACCGAGGACTGGTAGTCATCTTGTCGACCATATATGGCTGCATTTATCCGATGCAGACTTCTGCCCACGTCTCCCACTGTCGAGGCTTCCTACAAATTGTGAACAGCAGTTATGTTTGCTGCAATTAAACGTGGATAGTTCCTCCTTAGATGAGTCTCTCTACACTCCGAACGCTTTAATGGCTCACAGGAGTTGTCCCCAAACTTCTTGTTCCCAGGTTTACCGGTTTACCGTTACCTTGCATATTCGGATTATTGGAGTGAAAATCTTTCCTTGGGAAACTTTTTGTTGCATTCCGATAAGGAGTTGGCTGGTGTCCCTTCTTCCACTAGTTCATTCGATCTTGCTTCTTATCCTTCCAGGTCTTGGGAAACTCTACCCATTGTTTATACTGGTCATAGCACATTCGTGCTTTCCTGAATACCTCACTCAAGGATTTGGGGTTGTCAAACTCAATTCTGTCCCAGTAGACCTGTGGTAAACAGCTTAAGAATCTCTGGATTTTTACCTTATCCTCCCGGATGTATGGTACGAACCTTAGTAGTTCCAGAAATTTATTTATAAGGTCCCCCATCGTCATTTGTCCGAGTCGTAACTCGTAAAATTCTTTCGTCTTCCTTTCATAATAGCTTTCAGAAAGGTATTGTTTCTTGAAATACTTCTTAAAGTCGGACCATTCCAACTGTTTCTCCTTTAGGCCCTTAGCCAATTTCAGGTCTTGCCACCAAATGTTGGCCTTCCCCATCAGATTGTAGATGCCCATTCTAACCTTCATGTTGATGAAATAGTTGTAGATCTGGAAGTAGTTTTTGATGTCCAACAACCATGCCTCAACTTCTTTTCCTGTCCTGGATTCTCCAACAAAGGTAGCTAGTTTAATCTTTTTAAATTCTCCTTCAAGGTGGTCTACTTGTTTTCTTTTTCTGTCTGGTATAGTTTTGTCCTCAGCTGAAGGTGTCCCTTCAGACGAACTGTCTCCTTTTTCTGTTTCTGGTCCAAAATTCTTTGAGGCCCTTTTGCTGACTTCTTCGTCATGGTTATCATCTTTTGGGATTTTCTTGGTTACTATACTACGCAGCAAGACTTCATTTATCTCTTGTTGTTCCTCCTATGCTTTCTTCAATTTTTCATTGTCGGGCTTGAAAACTTGTAGTTCAACAATAAGATTCCTCGTTGTTTCCAACACCTCCGTGGGTGAGCTTCCATCACTGTTCTGTATTGGATCTCCCGGAGGTCCTTGCTGCAGATTTCCTTCCATCCTAATTTTTGCACCTTCTTGAGCTTCCATAATCAACACAAAACAGAAAGGATTTTTGTTTGTAACCACAAGATTTATTAGTTTTTTCATAAATCAGAATATATACTAAGCAATTAATGTGGCCCTGTTTAGGCCCAGTGTTGTATCTTTTGCTCTGATACCATATGTAATGTACCTCAAATTCACCATAAAAAAAAAAAAAAATCTATGACATAATTCTATTTCGTTTAAGCTTAGAATTTAAGAGAAAGTAAGACTCATTTCTATCCATAATGACATTATTACGCCAGTCTAGTTTTACTTCGAATCGAAAAGCTTATGTGGATAAATTATGTCCATAATTCTATCACTTCCCTTAACTCTCAAACTACTCCAACATACTCATATGTATATAGGAAACATCTAAACTTAGGTCGAAGGAACCTTTGAGGTTCAAAAAAGTAAAGATCGGGGGGAAGTACAACTATCATTAGATCAAAAGGATCTGGATGCACAGAGTTTAACCTCTGAGAGGTCACGTAGGAGAGCAGCTGAATGAATGGTGGAGACACTTTGGGGAGAAGTGTCGAAATTGCGAGAGTCCTCGGATCCAGAAAAGGTGCGCGAGGTTTAAACCTCGTAATAGCAGAAGGAAGAGGACTCGTCAAGTCTCGAAAGCATCAGGACCGTCCAATTTGGAGGACATATGTCAAAGATCCAAGCCCATTGGGGATTTGGACACCAGGGAAATGGAAGTGAAGGCTCTCCCAAATTCTCGAAAGGAGAAAGCCAGGATTGATCCCAACCATTGATCATCCTGAAAAGATCACAACTGTTGATCATGGCTAAAAGATTGCAGCCATCCATCAGAGGGACACGTGGCTTCCAGTTGGCATTTTGGCACCTGGGAAACCAAAGGGCGAGACCCCTCATTTTCGTAAGTCGCAAAATCCTGGTATACGAAAACCCCGAATCGGTTTAGCGTGAAAAAGGTTTTCGGCGTTTCGGCACCCGGGAAACCAAAGGGAAAGATCCCTTGTCTCCGCAAGTCGTGAAATTCCGGTACACGAAACCCCAAATTGGTTTAGCATGAAAAAAATTTCGGTGTTTCGACACCCGGGAAACCAAAGGGAAAGATCCCTTGTCTCCGCAAGTCGCAAAATCCTGGTATACGAAACCCCGAATCGATTTAGCGTGAAAAGGTTTCGACGTTTCGGCACCTGGAATTCCAAAGAGAAAGAAGATGCAAGAGTCCTGAAACCCCGAAACGCGAAAGGTGTAAGTGTTGGTTCAGGACAGAGGAGAGTAAGGTTATAGTTTAAGAGTTGTAAAATCTTTTGGGGTGGCAAAAAAAACGAACCATCATTATGGCCGAGTAAGGGTATGTTATTGAATGACTCCTCAAAAAGGAATTCAACCATCATATCTTTTGTCGTTACGAATTCCAGAAATTTTACTAAGGTTTAGTTAGAATGTTGTTCTCTACTGTTTTTCCATAGTTGTTATATGTACAGTCTAAGTTCTTATGCATTGTATGGAATCTATTCATTTCCAAAGGCCCACATCTTTTGAATCACATCTCAACAAAAGAAAAGGGGCTCTAGAATATTAATTTGTTGTACAAATATCAAGAAAGATACAAATATATGCATATAATCCTATTAAATGTGTATCATGGTCATGCATCAATACTTTAGTGATGTTATTGCTTTGCATAGATTATTACCGAAATATATGAGTACTCAGTCATTGTCGTTCTTGTTTATACATCGACATTTCTTAGATCCTTATCATCATCTAAGGGAATCTACACAGAGAAATGAAAAGGAAGAATGGAGTCTGAGTTTTGTCAAAGTAATCAGTTCTACACATTTAATTGTGATTTTAATTGCAAGGTTGATATTTCGGCATTCGGGACTTGCTTGTTAAATATACGCGAAGTTCCTTTTCTCTATTAAACTCCGAAATCCCGAACCCCAAAACCCCGAAAACGTTGTACCATAGTCTTTTCACATTTCATGATTCGGCATTCCTTATTTCATTTTGTTTGTGCATCAGGTGTTCGTAAACCCTGAAACGTTAGGCCACGGTCTTTTCACATTTCATGATTCGGCATATAGCGTGGTCTTTGTCTTTTGTGTTCGGCATATGTAATCGTCGAAACCTGATTGACCTCTATTTTTTCACACCATTTTGTTCTCTATGGTTTGTTCCATTAAACAAAATTCTAAGTTATTTTATCCGTAAAGGTCCTGAATAAACGTCTCCGAACCCTTATGCTTACGGAGCATTATACTTCTGTAAACTCCTACTTATTACCGGAATGTGTGTGTGTGTGTGTGTGTGTGTGTGTGTGTGTGTGTGTGTGTGTGTGTGTGTGTGTGTAGATTGAATATATATCTGTCTTCCAGTTGTATGTGAACCCTGTTGGGATTAAGCTCTAAAATAAAAAAAATTGTAGACATATCGGCGGAAATCACTTACAACTTTTGTACTCGTAATTCTGTCCATTTCCAGTGTAATACTTATATATATATATATATAGGTAAAAGAAATATTGATTGTGATTCATGTCGTACTTGGATTTTATTTGTTTTTGGACTATTAGGTACCCAAACAAACCCCAATCATTATCGTAACTTGGCGCATGATTTTTCTTACTGAAGTATAAATACCCTATGTCAAGTTCTCAGGTTCAATTCTATTTACAATAGATAAATTTTGTACACTGGAGTTTCGAAATACTGGTAATTACCCTACAATTGCCTCCATGGTAATAACCTAGTTTATAAAGGGACTATTCCAGAATTTAACCATATAATTTACTTCTGATTATCCTTGAACAGATTTTGCCCAGGTTGTTGCATCCATACCGAATTAAATAGATGCATTACAACTGTGCCTAAATAATTCAAAGAGATGGAACATAATTTCAATTCAGATTTAATGAATACACTGCATCAGATATACGAGCATTTAAACAGAAAATGGAAAGCATTTCAGTTCAGATTTAACAAATACATTGCATCATATATAAAATCATTTAGACAGAGAGGAATAGAGCAACATATCTTAACCAGCTTGCAGGAAGACAAAGGGAACAACCACGTTCCTCCCAACCGTAGAACAGGGAAGTCAAAACACTTGCCTGATTCACCCCCTAGCCTGACCATGAATCCATGAGGGAAAACTTGGAATCTCCTCCTCAACAAATTTCTTTCCGTTCCAGCAGACTCCTCTTTCCTCACACTCAATCCGTAGTGTTCATAATAGCAAGAGAACTCAAAATCTTTTTCCCCGGCATACTTGGCAGCGTCCTGCCTCCTCACATATGTTATTTATCAATTTTGCCCAGGTCTTTTTCCCTCCCTTCGGAATTTTCGCAGCTTTCTAAATCCCTGATTTTCAAGGGATGCCAATGGACAAATATTTGATTTTCCACTTGTAATAATTATCCCAGAGGTAGTTCCAACATGTTTCCCACTCATGGAGTCATGGTCAGTTGATTTTAACATGGTTGTTCCATTTGTCCTCCTGCAATTAATATAATTATTCTATTTTTATACAAGTGTCATAGTCAAATAGTTAGTTGAGTTAAATCAGATCTCTGCCCAACAGTCATAATAATTAATTACAAATATCAAATTCGAAATTCGGAACTGCCATAAATGGAAAAAAAAAATTCAAATTCGAATTTACTAAAAACGGAATAAATTTCCAGCAAATTTAAATTTCAAAAAATATTTTATTTTTTGGGGATGTCACATGCACATTGAGATCATAGTAATAATGACTATGTGTAACAGGGACACTTCCCACATGCGAATTGGAGTGGACCTACCTTACCCTATAATCGTTGTGTTTACATATTAACAAAAACTAAGCTCATGGTATGTCGTATGAGTTTATTCGAGTAGAATGGAAATTTCAAGGAATACACGTTTTTTTTATAATCGTTCTATACATATGAAATAGAAAATCTAAGATGCATTTATATAGTTATAGTCGTGCTATGTAAACAAAAGGGAAATATCAAGGTATATGTATATTTATGTATATGATTGTGTTATACAAGTAGCTTTAAATCCCAAGCGAAATAATGGTTAATTAGTAGGATTACTAATTCACCATGTTGTTATGAATGGGGTTGAGATAGCCATAGATAAATACTTATAAGTAACTTGCAACTGCGACAACGATTAGTATGTGTTTGTTAGGAAGTATAGTTAATGAACGCCTGAAAGGATGGAATGAGGAATGATCAACTCTAGGAACCCCTAGTAAAAAAAAAAAATGGTAAATTTGGGGAACATTACAACTTTCCCCATGATCCTCATTTGGATGACTGAATAAGTTTTTGATCATTTGATTTGTCCCATCATCTTGAAGTATGTTATTATTTTCATATTCTTCCATGGGATCATTAACTTGATCTTCATTATATGCTTCATGTTCCTCATATTGTACAACATCATTTATGCTACTACTTGGTTCTTTTTGCAGAAAGTTACGGGGGGATATCTAACTTTATAATTACAAACAATCATGAAAAATTAGTGCATGTATAAAACAGTATAAAAGTTCGAGAATACAATCAATATTAAAACAGATAATGA
>ML817016.1:180518-190768 GCA_009831015.1 Picea engelmannii
CTAGGAGTAACTCTAGGTGGGTGAGGGAAATAAAGATAATTACTTAATTAAATAAATTAATTCATGGAGAATTGTAGGGGATGAGGGACACTTGTACGGAGAAGAAATTTTAGGAAATTATTTCTAAAACTTTAATTAAATGAGATTTTAGGAAAGAAAGGAAGTTCGAAACTCTATAAAATAAAGGAAGGAGAAGGATGAAGGATCATCTTATGTTTGCGTAACGTTACGCTGCAGAAATATTGACTTGACTGATTTACTACTGGGGAGTTGGGATACCCAGCTCGGAGAGGAGTGGTAGCTTGGCCTTGCGAGGCGAGCTGGGAGCTAGACGTAACCTCTGGATAGTGTGTGTGGCCCCTTTGTGGCTCGGGGGGCTAAGGGGGAAGAAGAGTACCCCTAGCATTGGCTGGGAGGTACCGGTGAGGTCTCGACGATTGGCGATCGGGAGTTGCTCGGAGCGCGGGATGACATTCGAAGCGGCCGATCAGGCAATGATATGCTCTTTTATTTTGTAGAAGTAGAATGCATTAGGACTTATACCTGGATCTACATATTGGTTGTAAATGGTTTGGATGTTTAGATCAATAGCGTACCCCTTTTTCTTAGCCTAGTGGATTGTTTGGTTGATTGATTTCCCCTATCCTTCGTCCCTGCATGACTCGACAGCCCTGTGGTTGACTGTGAACCTTGCGATTGTTTTTCTTTTCATCCCTAGCACGCCATTCCTTGCCTGAGCAGTCGACGAGGAGCTTGATCTACGGTCCTCACTTTAGCGTTAAAAGACCTATGGATCTCAATGCCATTCTCTTCCGTGCGAGGATGTTGAAGCGTAGGACAAACCTTTCAGCCATCTACTCCTGTTGTTGTCCATGACAGTTTGACATCTCATGCCTTGATGTGTTTTACTAACCTCAAAATTTTGTTGTGGGCGTAGCCCTTCCTTCCACTGTGTGTTTTTATACATGGCTAGGTTTTCTCCACGCTGGTGCTGATAAAACCTCTGTTGTCATTTCAATGACCTTCCTTGGACCCTTGCGTTGCTCTTACCATGCTCTTCGTTTTTACATTTTTTTTACTGTGTCTTATGTATGAAGGGATAATTTAACTCTGTATTGATGCTTTCTGGCAATTTAAGATTGTGTTGATACAAATCCCTGGCGAATTTAAAAGGTGATTTATTTTTACTCCTGGCCTGCGAATCTCATTCTTCAAATCTATATTATTTAATAGGCGAAACTAATGTGCGTTGAATCACGAAATGGTGGATGCCATGCTTTTCCCGTACTCTGCAACTTTATTGAATTTCTTTGGCTAATTTACCTGGAGAGTTACCTTTGGTTACTTCGCTCTCAGACCGAGTTTTGACTTCCTTGACTATGGCTTTTTTTTCCCCCTTGCTGTTACGATTTTCTGGTTATAACCCAGAGCCATTCTTTTATTAAAATTCATCAAATTTTTAAATTGATAATCGCAGCGAATTGGATGATTAGCTTAGGTAAAACTCAGAAACATTTTATTTAAAGCATGAATTATAGCTAGATAAATTCTGACTGTGTTAATGAAGTTTCCCTGTGGGAGTATTGCTCTTAATTTAATGTTAGCGCTTCCTTAAACAACGGTAAGACTGGAATTTTTACTTTGGTTTTAGAAAACTTATTAAATTGAGTTGGTTTCTAAAGAACTAGATCTTAGACATTTACGGTTGGACCTTTCACCTCATAAATCCGTTAAAGGTTGTGTGTCCTGTAACCAGGCGCATAGTAACACTTAATCGATACATTCACCACCAGTGAAGGGAAAACACTTCTAAAATTCTTATTTGGAATGGTACACTCAAAAAATTTTAATGATGGAATCACCATGAACTCAATGTCAAACTCAGCAATCCTCGAATGGTAAATCCAGCTTAGTATATGACAGCGGTTGGGTTGATAAAACTTTCGATATGTATTTAATGGAATGCTTGGGCCACTAATTTTTGTATCTAATACAGGGTACAAGGGTCCCTTTACACATTGCCCTAACTCTGGCAGGGATATATATTTTTAGACAGTGATACCAATTTTGACACCCTTAGCCTTAAAATCCCTATTATCTATTCTTATTGATAGACTTTTATCTGACAACAGGTTTAATACAGTGTCTTTCACATTGATGTTTCTAATATTGTAGATGGTGCGCTGCAAACTAATATCGTTACTGATGTTGAATAATAGCGCGATAATGATTTTAGGACCAATGTTATTTTTATTGGTTAAATTGATTATTGAAGTTTGTGTTGATTGTACTTAAGATTAAACAGTTTCACGAGTTACTGACTAATAGTCATTAGGCTTGTTGGATTGATAGGATATTTGTTAGTAATTGCCTCATTATTAAATGTTGTGTTATTGCTTTATTAATTACTAAATAGTAGTCTCTACTTTATCTCAGTTAATGCTTCATTTAAATATAACAACAATAATAGCAATAGCCAACTACTTTATTTTGGTTAAATACAACAAACTACTTAATTTTGTTAGCATTTAAAAATAGCAATCTGCTTTATTTTCATGAAAGCAAACTACCTTATTTCAGTTAACATTTCATAACAACAAACTACCTTATTTTGTTAGCATTTAAAAATAGCAATCTGCTTTATTTTCATGAAAGCAATCTACCTTATTTCAGTTAACATTTCATAATAGCAAACTACCTTATTTTGTTAGCATTTAAAAATAACAATCTGCTTTTTTTTCATGAAATCAATCTACCTTATTTCAATTAACATTTCATAATAGCAAATTACCTTAATTTCGTTAGCGTTTAATAACAACATGCTACTTTATTTAGTAGTGTTTCAATTAATGATTAAAGGTTTTCTAGGATTGAGATTGAATACTTAATTAAAAGTGAAGAAATTATAGAAGAATCAAGTGATTTAAATATTGAGGATTATACAAATTGAATGCTACTAACAACTATCTCTTAAGGGTATATTGAGGATTATACGAATTGAATGCTACTAACAACTATCTCTTAAGGGTATTATTGAAGTTTCAAAAGAGAATGGTGACCTTAGTAATAGACTATTTCAATGTAAAGTTTGATAACACTTTATATTTGGCATTAATGTACATACCTCTTATATCTATGTCAACATGTTACTTCTCATTATTTCTATTATGAATGATTTTATTAGTTTCATATAATGGATGCTTAATGTAAAAGTGTTGTTAAAGTTCATGAATTGATTAAGAAGATGGAGTTTTTTTTACGGGTTCTCATAATGAACATATAATTATTAGCTTCTCTTCACATACCGCTAGAAGATTTCCTTAAAAACAAGATATATAGTTAAGTTGCATGAGTTTAAAATGTATTACCGCTCTTGATTTATGAATCCTTACGAGATGACTTTTTACTCATTTACACTCATTGTTGACTTAGCATGTTTAGTTTGGGTCTGCTTGTGTCAGACGGGATGTAGATGCCTCCTTGTTCCTCATAACAGTCGCCAGCCCTGAGACCTTAAATGGTCAAAATCGATGGGAACTAGGGATTGAGCGTTGCTTATGTGTCCTGGAGGTCCTAACCATTGCAGGGTAGGACGGGCGGGTAGTAATTATTATTTTCGTCGGTTGAATGTCGTATGTTGCTTCCAGGTGATCGATGTGCTTCTATGTTTTGTCATCATGTTGTTGTTTCATGAGTTTCTTGCGTCTTGTTCATTGTTCTATTGCAACGCAGAGTATAATGTCTTTATTACCCTTGTACACACGCACACACTAAAAAAACTTTGCACTGGTTATGTGAGGCTTGGTGTCGTAACGAACAGGTTCGTTACATATGGTATCAGAGCGAGGTTCAACCCGCGACTTGGGATCGCTACGACTTTCGTTGATGTGAATGATTTATTATACTATTGTTGATCAAGTTGACTTGTGTGCATGCAGGTAATCATGGTTAGAGGTTGCCACGGAGGTAGATGACGGGGTGTTAGGGGAGGAGGCACGACACCTCCAGTTGCATCCACACCTAAGGGGTTTAACCCCTAGGGAGACGAGCAGGTTCTCAGACAGGAGGAGATAGTAGTTGGCGATGTAGTTGGAATGATGAGATATTTTCAGCACATGTCTGAGGCACTGATCAACCGTTTGGACAGAGATGAGGCCTGGGCGCCAGCACCCACTGAGGTTCCACCACACACTTCGGTCGATACTGGTAGCATTCACCGTGAACTCAAGAAGGTCAAATTTCTCGAGTTCTTTGGTGCCCTGGACAGTGCAGCCGCTGAGGCATGGTTGGAGAACATGGCGATGTGCTTCACACTTCACAATTATACCTCCAACATGAAGGTCTGCATGGCGGTCTTTCAACTGAAGGGCAGTGCTCTTCTATGGTGGAAGACGCTCCTACCGCAGTTGAACATGGCCTTCAAAGATGTGTCATGGGAACTGTTCGAGGAACAGTTCCGAGAGAGGTACCTTTCATAGGAATTCATTGAGCATCAACTCAATGAGTTCAACGCCTTACAACAGGGAGGTCATACGGTGCCCGAGTACGAGGCCCGTTTTATGGAGATGCTCTGATATGCTCCGCACCTTAATACTAAGAAACTTAAGGTCAACAGGTTTGTGTTTCGGCCTTGACGACAGCCTGCATGCAAAGGTTAGGATTTCGATGCCTCAAACCTTGCATGATGTCGTCCAGAAGGCCCTCATAGTAGAGGAGGAGCTTACCAGCGGGGGTCAGACCAAGACTCCAGTGAGACCAGCAGGGCAGGTTTAATCTGGAGCACAACAGCATCAAACACTAGCCAGACATACGCTAGGATATCGTGGCTTCTAGGGGGGATCCACCTTCACTACACCCCAGTGACCGACGCCTTAGCAGCGGACACCTTATCGGGGACCACAGCATCAACAACAACGCCACCTGTAGTAGCAGTAGTTTAGGCATGTTCAGCAGAATAGACCAAGGTTTCAGGCCAGTGGGCCGTCTTTTTCTACATCAGGTACCAGGACTACTGGGCTGAACAAGGGGTGTTAGACATGTGGGCAGCCACACTACCAAGGTGATTGCCCAGTGGAGATAACTAGAGTGTTCGGATCAGCCAGACCAACTACCATGGGAGATATGGGCAAGGCACATCGGATTCATGCAATGGTGAATATCTGCCAGGCAGAGCATCAATCGAGTTCAAGATAACAGGTACCATCGCTGACCAGACCCTTAGTATTTTGATAGATCCCGGTGCCATCGAGAGTTTTATTTCTGGTGCAGCGCTAAAAAGGATTAAGGTAAAGGCAGTCGAACAGGACAAGTTTAGCTTCATAGAGATGGATTCGGGAGCCAAACAGAAGGTTGGAGGAAAGGATACAGGCTATGTCCTTAACCTGGGAGAGTTCGTCACCAGGGCCAACCTATACGTCACGATCCTAGGATCTTATGATGTCGTGATTGGTATGGACTGGTTGGAATCGCATGAGGCGATACTCAACTCTAAGACAAAGTGGTTAAGCTTGGTCAATGATGAGGGATAGAGACATGTGATTGTAGGATGGAACCAGGGATTTTCCCTGAGGTTCATCTCCTCCTTACAACTACGGAAGAGCATGCGCAAGGGGTGCAAGCTTTATGCAATCCTTGCGTTAAACGAGAAGGGGGTAGAGGAAGGTCTAGAACACCTTCCGGTGGTGAAGGAGTTTGTGGACGTATTTCCAAAGGAGTTACCTGGGATGCCGTCGGAGAGGGAGTTGGAGTTGACCATAGACCTGAAACCGAGGACTGAACCGATAGAAAGGATGCCTTATCGGATGTCGACCCCGGAGTTACAAGAGTTGAAAATGCAACTGAAGAAGTTGTTGGACCTGGGACTGATACATCCTAGTGTGTCACCGTGGGGTGCACATGTTATTTTCATATAAAAGAAGGATGGATCGTGGAGGCTTTGCATTGACTACCGTCGACTGAACAAGGCCACGATCAAGAATCAGTATCCATTGCCGAGGATTGATGATCTATTCAATCAAATGAAGGGTGCAACAGTGTTCTCCAAGATCGACTTGCGATCAAGATAACACCAGTTACGGATCAAGGAGGATGACGTTCCTAAGACCGCCTTTAAGGCGAGGTTTGGACATTATGAGTTTATTATTTTACCGTTTGGAATGACAAATGCCCCAGGGGTATTTATGACTTGATGAATGGGGTGTTCCGCGAGTACTTGGACAAGTTTGTCCAAGTATTCATTGACGATATTTTGATCTACTCTAGGACGATGGAGGAGCATGATGATCACTTGCGCTTGGTGCTACAGTGTCTACGAGAGAACAAATTGTATGGGAAGTTGTCCAAATGCTCTTTTTACTAATCGAAGAGTCACTACTTAGGGCATGTCATCTCCGACGAAGGCATCATCGTGGATCCAGCCAAGGTCGAGGCTATTATGGAATGGCTTGCACCTATGAATGTCCTGGAAGTGCATAGCTTCATGGGTTTAGCAGGATACTATCGACGATTCATCGAGGGTTTTTTGAAGATAGCAAATCCGATCACAGAATTGCAGAAGACGAACAAGAAGTTTGTTTGGACTGAGAAATGCGCAGAAGCATTTCAGAGGCTCAAGGAATTGTTAACAACTGCACCAATACTAAAGGTCCCTGACATGGACGCGGACTTCTTGGTATGCACTGACGCATCCAAGGAAGGCTTAGGCGGATTCTTGATGCAAGACGGAGGAGTGATTGCTTACATTTCGAGGAAACTGAGAAGGCATGAGGAGAACTACATGACGCACGATTTGGAGTTATTAGCCATCATATATGCCTTGAAGTTTTGGAGACACTAGCTTGTTGGATGAAAATTTGAACTAAAGACTGACCATTGTGGACTACAAAACATATTTACACAAAGTGACCTGAACGCACGACAGCAACATTGGTAGGAATTTCTTAGTGAGTACGACTTTGAGATTACTTACATAAAGGGAACAGTGAACCGAGYGGTGGATGCTTTGAGTCAGAGACCAYGCATMTTTTCAGTGTTTCCTCTTCAAAYGACTTTACGTGAAAAKATACTAACTTTACAGCATGAGGATGACTGGTACAAAGAGGTCGAGGGATTTATCGGACAAAACACAATGATGGTACCACGATTTGCAGGATTTTCGTTTGATAGCGATGGTTTATTGAGGTTTAAATGTCAGATTTACATACTTCCAAATGACGAGTTGAGGATGTTGATCCTGAGCGAGGCTCATAGAGCAGTCTATATGGCTCACCCAGGAGTCACGAAGATGAGGGAAGACCTTAAACCCTTATTCTTCTGGAAGGGAATGAAGGCAGACATAGTCAACTATGTGGCCAGATGTCTAGAATGTCAGCAAGTAAAGGCTGAACATAGACACCCAGCAGGATTACTACAACCACACGCTATTTTGGAATTGAAATGGGAGGTTATTTCAATGGATTTTATTGTTGGATTGCCACTGACGGTAAGAATACATGACTCGATTTTTGTAGTAGTACACACTCTGACGAAGAGTGCTCACTTTATTCCTGTGCATACGATGTAGCAGGCACCTGACATAGCTAGAGTTTTCATCAGTGAGATTGTGAGGTTGCATGGCATGCCTAAGAGGATTATATCTGATCGAGGATCGGTGTTTACTGGACGATTTTAGATGAGTTTCCAAGAGGCCTTGGGAACCCAACTTAACTAGTACTGCGTATCACTCGGAGACTGATGGGCAGACCAAATGAACTAACCAAACCTTGGAGGACATGTTGCGCATGTACGTGAAGGACCAAAAAAAGCGTTGGGAAGAATTATTGCCACTAGTAGAGTTCGCTTATAACAACAATTACTAGAGCACCATTAAGATGGCGCCTTTCGATTTTCTTTACGGGAAACTGTGTCAGATGCCTTTGAGTTGGGATTGGCTTGAGGATAGGGTCCCGATGGGACCAGAAGCGATCCAAGAAATGGAAGATCAAATGCAAACAATAAGACAAAGGATTAAAGAAGCGCAGGATCGACATAAGAGTTATGCCGATGTGCACCGTGTCGACCGTAGTTATGAGGTCGGCGATGGAGTCTTCTTGTAGGTTAAACCGCATAAGAGTTTGATCAAGTTTGGGAAGGGAGCTAAACTCTCTTCTAGGTTCGTGGGACCTTTCGAGATTGTGGAGAGAAAGGGGTCTGTGGCCTATCGACTAGCCTTACCTGATTCCTTGAGGCGTATGCACGATGTTTTTCATGTATCTGTTTTGAGACATTATATTAGTGATCCTACACATATTATTGACATGAGTTCCTTGCAGGTATCGGACAAGGGGGTGCTCACGGATGAGTCGGTCCGCATCTTGGATCATCGCGTTCGACAGCTACGACATCGAACGATAGATCAGGTCAAGGTCCAGTGGGACAATTATAGTCCGCACTCGGCGACCTGGGAGGATGCATATGATATGTGCCAACAGTTCCCATTTTTGTTTGATAGATAGACATATGATACTGTGATACACTTATTTTGGCATTTATACTGTGAAACTTCGGGATGAAGTTTATATGAAGAGGGGGTGTATGTAACATCCCGCTCTGGTGCACTAAGCGAACTTATTCTTTGAGGACACTTGCTCGCAAGTGATCCAGATTATTATGCTATTAAAGCATTTGACTTTGATTATGATGCGTTATGGGTAGATGACATGTTGTTTTACTACATTGACATAGACAGGTGCTATTGACTCAGTTTTACTGAGTGTGCAGTGTTTTGGACCTTGAGGATGTAGAGGCATCGATGGAACCCCTTGGACTCCGGATCGAGTCAAGGAGTGTGCCATTGGGGTTTGATTGGTTTACTATGATCTTAGTGCATTTGACAAGATGATATGATATGGATATGTTCTGACATGATTTGTTGATAATGCAGGCTTACGATAGCTTTTCGACCAAACTCACATTTGGAGTAAAGGGGTCACACACGACTACCAGAGATGTTGAGGGAGAGGTATGGACAGCAACCCTACCACAGCCTAATAGCACTCCCGATGTGGCTCAAACTGTAGGTTAACAATTACCTAGTTCGAGAGGACCGACGATGTCGTGAGGGCAGACTGCGACTGTCGCTCATAATGATTCTAAGGGGCGTGCAATAAGGCAGGGGCCTTATTCCTTAGAAACCCTTAGTCTCCCATAATTTCACTTGGCGGAGTGTTGACTCTAGGGGTTATTGATGTCTACCAATCAGTTAAGAGGTGAGTGGCACCCTTGGAGCATGTAGGCATCCTGAAGAGCACGTCGCGCAAAGAAACAGATGAGGCGAGTGGCACCCTTGGAGCACCTAGTGCGTCCTGAAGGGCACGTCGCATTGATGATGATAGAAGGATGAACCTAGATGGCCTTAAGACAAATAACAGGTTAAGAATTTTTTTTTTAAATTCCCTAATTAAATGTCGCCCAGTACAAAATCTAAGTTCTAAGTCTAAAATTTTGCCAGTGGTAAAATTTTGTCTACCTTTAAAAAAAAAAAAAATTAAAAAAATAAAAAAATAAAAGAAATAGATAAAATAAAATAAAATGATAAAATTTAAAATAAAAACCACTTAAGTAATAATTATGGTCTTCATAAAATTTTGTAACATGAAGGGATTACGAAATTAAATTATTCATAAGAAATAAAATATGTGGATATAAAGAGTAAAGAGGGAATTAATTATTTTATCATTTGATAATTTAAAATATACTAAATTAATGATAAAAGGGAAAAGGGGTTATATTCCACACCTGCCTTGTTGAGTTCGAAGTAAAAGGGGAAAGAGATAAAATAAAAAAAATAGGAAACTAGGGAAAGGAGGTAACATAAAAAGGAAAAAGGGGAACTTAAGGGAAAAAGCGGGAAGTCAACTTAGTAAAGAATCCACATTTGAAGAGCTTTCTAATTTTAAAGTGAATTAGCAATTTTATAATAGGGAAAGCCTTTAAAACCTGTAAGGGAATCTAGGGACACCTAGGAGTGATTCTAGGAGTAACTCTAGGTGGGTGAGGGAAATAAAGATAATTACTTAATTAAATAAATTAATTCATGGAGAATTGTAGGGGATGAGGGACACTTGTGCAGAGAGGAAATTTTAGGAAATTATTTCTAAAACTTTAATTAAATGAGATTTTAGGAAAGAAAGGAAGTTCGAAACTCTATAAAATAAAGGAAGGAGAAGGATGAAGGATCATCTTTTGTTTGCGTAACGTTACGTTGCAGAAAT
>ML817017.1:7208-18870 GCA_009831015.1 Picea engelmannii
AACAAAGGATGCACTCTCCGGAAAGGGCAGTTTCTTCTAAATAATGAAGCATCTCTCCATCCTTGTAACTCTTGA
This sequence comes from Picea engelmannii, assembly GCA_009831015.1. NCBI lineage: Eukaryota > Viridiplantae > Streptophyta > Pinopsida > Pinales > Pinaceae > Picea > Picea engelmannii. The sequence continues at coordinate 7,284 of ML817017.1, forward strand.
GTAATCTGTGTTAGAATTGGTGTGAGGTCCAATTTAGAAGCTATGTAATGCTGGCAGCTATGGCGTAATTCCATTTTCTTCTTCAATAAAAATTCCATAAGAATGTAGAAGGCAGCAAAGCCTGAGAAAGACAGCTGGAACAGAAGCTGAAACTCAGAGCCGAAACACAGATGCTGGAACTCAGATGCTGGAACACAGATGCTGGGACACCGAAGCTGAAACACAGTGCTGAAAGTGATGGATCTTATGCTGAAACACGGTGTTGCAGTAGCCGAGTTACTTATGCTGAAACACAGTGCTGGAACAGTTGCTGAAACACAGTTTGTTACATATGCTGAAACACAGTTTCGTCACATATGCAAAAACACAGTTTTGTTAAATATGCTGAAACACAGCGTTGGAACAGATGCTGAAACTCAGTGTTGGAAATTATGTTGAAACAACGATGGATCTTACGCTGAAACGGTGATGCAACACACTTTGTAACTGAAATTGTGGCTCTGCCACCCCTCTAATAAAAATTATAACCGTTTTCGTTAAAAAAATAAAAAAAATTAGTAATAATGAGAATTAATGTTTTTTAAAATTAAATTTTAAATTCATTCGATAAATTGATTAATAATTATATGTTTTTAAAAATATAATCTTAAATTTATTTAATAAATTGATTAAATTAATAATTATGTTGTTGAATTTTCTAGAAATAAATTTTGCAAGAGATTTGTATTTGTCCAACACTTTTAGTGGACACCCCAAGGACACATAAAGCTAAAATGGTAATAAAAAAAGTGTTGGGTTGAAAATTTATAGAATAAAAATAATGGATAATAGGTGTGAAAAAAAAAGTAAAGAATTCAAAAGACTCTGGTTAAATATGATTAAAATTGGAAAAAATAATATAATATAAAGAGATAAATAAAGGAGGAGAGCAAGTTAAAAATGATTAAAATAAACAAAGATTAGTGAGTAAAAAATAACGGGGGGAATATATAAAGGAAGAAGTAATTTGATTAATGGGATAAAATAGTCAATTAACCATGGTGAAGAATAATAGAATATAAAGGAATAAATGTAGAGGAAAACAAATTAAAAATGATTAAGAGTAAAAATGACAAGGTGAGAATAATTAAAGGAAAAATGATTTTAAATAATAGGAAAAGGCTAGGTTGGAGGAATAGAGGGGAATAAAAGGTTAATAAGGAGGAAAACCAAGGGCGGGGGATGGAAGCTAAAAAGAATAAAAAATTTGAAAGTTTTGAGATTCTAACTAGAATTCAAGAAAGAGAGAAAAAATTTATTGATTTAGACGATGTATGAGGGGCTTACAGGATGGGCTAAGCTTGTAGCCATCTTGACGATTAAAATTATTAGGGTCTTTTTCAATTTACATTGCTTCATGAATGATTTGAGATGAGTGAAATGGAGCTGGCGAATTTTTTTTGTCAAAGCAAATAAGGTGTTTAGATTTGTGAGGTGTTCAACGATGGATAATTTGGAGATACGACCCTTTAAACAATCTCCTAGTTTGACCAATGTATGATCTTCCATGGGAGCGGGGAATTTGGTAAATTGTTTGGCCAAGCATTGGGTTTGATTTATCCTTGCTAGCTCTAAATAATTGCTTAAGGGTTTTATAGGGTTTAAAAGAGTTTTGATATTCTTTTTGGCCAAAATTTTAGAAATATGATCAATAGTGCCCTGGATGTAGGGAAGAGAAATGAGAGTTAGGGGGGGATTGAAGGATGATAATTTTTGGATTTAGAATGGTGTCCTGAGTGAAATGTTGTGTTGATTTGAGGGATAAAATAACCATTGGCCACAAGGGCTTTTGTAAGGTGGGATTTTTGTTTCTCAAGAAATTGGGGAGCAGAGTTTCTAGTGGCCTGGGTAACCAAGGTTTTTAGAATGACAAATTTTTAAGCTAGGTGATGGTGAGAATGGGCATCAAGATATTGATCAGTGTGAGTTTTTTTCTATAAACTTGACAAGATATGAGGACATCTAAAAAGGGGAGGGAGTTTTCATTATGGATTTCAATAATAAATTGGATGTGAGGTGAAATGTTGTTAAGATGGTTAAAGAAGAAGTCAAAGAGGGACGACCATGAGGCCAAATGATGAAATTAATGTCAACAAATCAAAACTAATACTTGGGTTTAAGATGAAAGTTGTTTAAAGCTAAATCCTCAAAATGTTCCGTAAAAATGTTGGCAACCACTGGGAATAAGGAAGACCATATAGTTGTACCTCCAGTTTGTTCATAGCAAGTCCCATTAAAGGTAAATAAAGTGGAGGTGAGGTAGATTTTAATAAGGTGAAGGGTTTTAGGGTCCACTAGTTTGAATATAAGGGCAAGGGCTTCCGAAATAGGAATTTCAATGGATAAGGAGACAACATCGAAACTAATCATGAGGTCTTGTTCATCCTTGTGAAGATGCCCATTTTTTTGAATAAAATCGAAGGAGTCTTTAGTAAAGGATGGAGTTTTTCCAATAAAAGTTTGAATCTTGTCAACAAGGAAATGAGCTAGGGCATAAGTGGGAGCTCCTATAGCACTAACTATAGGTCTAAAAGGGATGTCATTTTTTTTTATGAATTTTGGGTCATCCATAGATCTTAGTAGTTTGAGGGTTATGAGGAATAAGACGTTTCTGAATATAAGGGTCTACAAAAAAATATTTGATGGATTTGGTGACTAAGTTGGTTATGACATTGATCGGGTTCTTGTTCTCGGAGAGAGGTTTATATGAAGAAGATAAAAGCAAGTCTATAATTTTATATTCATAGTCAAAGGTATTCATAACGATTGTAGTGTTAGCTTTATCGACTTTTAAAATAATGATATCGAGGTTATCATTAAAGCAACAAATGGATTGAAATTCTTCTTTTGATAGGTTCGGTTTAGGATGTTTGGAAAGATGGAGAATTCTACCACATTCTTGTCGAATATTTTTAGCTTCATGTGTGGGAAGATCATGCATTATGGATTCAATAGAGCAAAGAGTATCTTCAATGAGAATCTGTTGGGGAGCAAGGGAAAAGTTGAAGCCTTTTTCTAGGAGATGGATGGAAGGAGGGTTTAGATCAACCAAGGGTAGATTTATGACCATTGATGGATATGAAATGGGATAAGGGCATGGGGGTTTTTGAAGGGAAAAGAGGAACGATGATAAAATTGGGGGGTAGAGTTGTTATTTGTAGGTAAAGTGTCCAAAAGGTCATTGAGAACTAAGTTCTCATTAGAGAGAAATTATAATTATTATTTTCATGTATTAAGAATGAATATATTTTTTGGTTTTAATAATATTTTAGATATTTTAAATTTTGGTTTTAATAATATTTTAGATATTTTAAATTTAGTAATAATGAGAATTAAGGTTTTTCAAAATGAAATCCTAAATTTATTCAATAATATTAAGGACGAATACTTTATAATATTTTAAATTTAGAATGAATGTTTTGTTTATTTTAATATTTTAAATTTAGTAATAATGAGAGTTATTTTAATATTTTAAATTTAGAATGAATATTTTGTTTAATTTTAGGATATTTTGATATTTTAAATTCAATAATAATGAGAATTAATATCTTTTAAAATGAAATTTTAAATTTATATAATAAATTGATTAATAATTTTATCATACGTAAGAAATAAATAATTTGTTTATTTTAATAATATTTTAAATTTTTATCGAAATAAATAATATAGTTTTACTTTAATAATATCATAATAATATTCTTTATAATAATGTGATTGGAATGTGTTGGACACACCAAATAAAGATAAACGTGAAGTGCATTATTCATCAATATGATACATGTATAAGTACATTGATGTGACCATTGGATTCATTTTTGAAAGTCTCTTGGACTTCTAATGGCCGTTCACATATTGTGACATTTCATATTCTTTCTCTGAGTAACCCTAACGAATGACGTTTCCAATATTCCCCCCTTAATTTGAAGGGGTGTATATGAGTCCAAGAAGAGAGTTGAAATCTGAAAGTGGGCAGCTGAAATTTGGAAGTGTACAACTATTGATGGTTGAATGTGCTCTTTGAATATGTTGGTTTTGGGATGACCACAAACCAAATGGCTAGCAGAAGTTGATGTCTTCTACTAAATGGTGGTGGTGGTTTAAGGAAGAACACAAACCAATCTGGTGATTTAAGGAAGGCCACAAACCAATCTGGTGGTTTAAGGATGACCACAAACTATGGAACTTGGCTCTAGGCTCATTCGTTCCTGGAAAATTTCCTAAGTTAGCTAGAATTTGTAAGTTGATGTCTTCTACTAATTGGAAGTGCTCTCGAATGTTAGTTTAAGGATGGCTATAAATTGTTTTGTAGTAGAAGTTGTAAGACTTCTACTAAGTGGTGGTTTAAGGAAAACCACAAACCATTGTCTAGCAGAAGTTGTAAATCTTATATTAAGTGGTGATTTTAGGAAAACCACAAACCAATCATGCTTGCTTGTCACGATCTCTTGTTACTGGTGGATTGATGGGACTTCGAAACTTGAATCCTGATTGTCAATCGTTGATGTTGTTCCCCACTGTCAAGTACAAGGTGAGAAGACAAAAATATGTTCATTGCAAGATGTTCATTAATTGAGAATGAATTCTTTGGTACGACTGAGATATCTTCTTGACAATTGATGACCATCGCCATAAATTCATCCACCCATAGTGGTTCTTTACTCTTGCAGTTGTATTATGTTTGGAACACCTATTTGAAGGATGATTGTGCTTTCCAAAATGCTTGCAAGGATGAAGAGCGAAGCACTGATCTTCCATGTGGCCAACTCGCTGACAATGTTGGCATATCAAAATCTGCTCTTGAATTGGAGTAGGTGAAAGTGAACTTTCTTGTAGTAGTCCAACACTCTGGAGCCAGATAGGTTATGATAATTTGGAATATGAAATGTGACTTCCTTTTCATATATGATATCGGTTCTATGCTTGTTTTGCTTGATTTATTCCCAAGGTCCGATGATCTTCTTGGAAAGAGAAATTTGAACGTCATCTATACTTGAATATGGGGTTGTCTCACTGAGTTATTGTTGCGTTAGCTATTGATGTGAATTGACATCATCATCTTCTTCAAAAAGACGATTGTTCTAAACAAGGACTAGTTCATAATGTTTTCGAAAATTCTTTAGCTCAAGTGCATCATGATTAAGTCAAGTATGAGTTTGCATCATTGTTGCTTTGGCTTGTGAAACTTGCAAGCATGTTTTTTTTTTTTTGTAAATAAAAATGCATTACCTTAGATAATCGACAAACCAGTACAAGTGTCAAAGCTAGTAACATGTTCTGCCATACAACTGGAAACCATAACAGTTTGCAATCTTGTGAAAGCATCCATGTCTATACTAATATACATAAGTGGCTGAAAAACAAAGCAGAGCCTACCCAAAATTGTAGCTATAACTATTTTGAACATAGACACAAAACATGAGCATAAAAATTAAACATTGGAATAACCGGGGTTGCCATCACCATTGGAGGGTCAAGGCCAAGCTGGAGAAAATACATAAGGTTGGTAGCAGGGCAGGCATCTACTTTTGAAAATATTGTTTGAAAGAGAGTCGAAGAAGGAATCCAACCAACGACATAGGATGGTCTGAGAATGAAGCTGGTCAACAAAATCATTTCTCGGGTCAAATATGAGTTGCAGTTGATCTTTTGAGAAGTCGCATTGGCGATGCATCTCTTGCACAGAATCTGCATTGGGGTGGAGCTCAGTACCGTAGCGAGCTTCGTCCAAAACCTTGTCATCAAGCAAAGTAGGAGGAGTCTCTTCCGCGATTGGGCAACTCCCCAAAACCAAGGTAGAGTCGACATCTACCTCTTTGGAGGAGTGGAGAAGAGAGGCCTATAAGCATGTGGTCATTATCAAAAGAGAATCTAGAGGGGACTGGGGAGGCACCAACGAGAATTCTTCTTCTATGAAAACCTGGTTTCTTTCATCCCCCATCCAATTATAATCAATGAAGGGAGAATTCATTGAGGGAGAACTAACAAGGATTGGGCCAGTGGAGGTGGGAAGAATTGACACAAAAGAAGGACTCGAATGGAGTCATCTAGCCATGAAATTGTAGTAGATTGGTCCACGCTTCAACTTACCCCTCTCATGTGTCATTGTGTTGGGAGGAATATCAGAAGGCCAGGGGAGAAGGGTGAGAGGAGTAGAGAATTGTGAGCAAGAAAGATTATAGTGAGGGAGGAAGATTTCTCCCATAATGCTTGAACAAGCAGAATGGAGCGAATGCCATACCTTACCTCCAATAAGTTGTCAAAATTGGTAATAGAAACCACCATTAATGTTGAGTTGGCATCCTGTATTAGCCTCGTGCCAGTCTTGTAACACTCCATCTCTCGCATCGAGTATCTCATTAAGTCTCCCAAACTGCACAATTGCACCAACATCCGAGTTGTGTAAATTCTATGCATCTGAAAGAGAAGAGGAGGATGGGCAGTGGTAGGGTGCATTTACTACCCTTGGTGCATGATGTCCAAATGTCACCCCATCCGGGGGGGAACTTGCAAGAATGTTACAACAAAATGTAGAGTTTCTTTGTTAGTGGTGATTGTGTTGTCCATCGAAGAGAGGATTAGAGTGTTTAATAACTTTAACAGTTCCTCAACTCGAGCCATTTTAAAGACAAATTTAGACTTCAAAGGTTTCTTACAACTCCACCTAGAATTTACAATGCAAACTTAATTATGCAGACTCAACAAATGAAGGGTGTTGACTTCTACCAAAAATGCACCCGTTTACAAAAAAACACAAGTAAACTTAGAAAAAACTATTTGCAAGTATACCTTGATTATGAAGTTCTATGGGTCTTCAGGATTGATTGTGAGGTTTGATTTCAAGTGGGGCTTCCTGTAAACTATGTTGATGTGCTCTGGAACCCCTTCTTGTAAGGAAAATTGTTCTATCGTTGTCTTGGTTTCCAAATCTTATCACTACCCGAAAGAGTTGAGGGCGCTACCAACTTCAGAGAATTGGAGGCACAAAGAGCAATCGACATCTCGACGATGCCCTTCTATCAAATGGAGGCCGAGACTATCGATAAACATTGATCAAAGAGACATGTATGGAAGTCGTGACCGATATGGTAGTGATCGTTATGGTTCTTCAAATAAATTTGATGCAAGCATCACAAACCCCCCAACACTTTTGCTTGTCCTATTTTGAGAGGATCATAATTGTTCTTTATATATTTTAGGTTCATGATTAGATTCTAAAAATTTCTTTTCTTTTCTCTTTATTCTTGTGTGTTAAATTTGTATTGTCAATCATTTCATGGAAGTTGAAACCATGTTGCATGCAATACAATTTATGTGCCTTTTTTGTCAAACATGTGATGATGATCCCAAGTTTCTGGTAGAGAAGCAAGTAGAGCACAAGTGCAATCATAGGAAAATTATTCCCATTACCAAGAATGTATATAATGAGATTCCTATGCTCGAAAGGCACTTAGTCGACAAACACCCAGGACTCTTGAGGATCACAACCTACTGCTATCATTAAAGAAAGTCTACATTATTTCAAAGCTCTGTGATGGAGAAGATATCCAACATTTACTCGACAAGATGGTCATGGTATGCGTTCTAAGAGACACACCACCAGAATAATCCAATCTCTTAAATTCTTCCACTCATGGAAAATCATTCACAAAGACATAAAACCTTCTATTATTATTATAGCAAACAATGTAAACTTCTCTTCATGGGCTTTTAAACTTGGAAATTTTGATGTGTCCATTTGAAAGGTAATCTAAATAAAGTCATCGATAATGTGGGGACATTGGGATATTTTGTTCCAGAGATGCTGAACGGAAATGGGTACTCGTACGAGGTTGATATATGAAGCGTGAGAAAATTAGGTTTGTGTGTGAGGAGAGAGTGAACTCGGATGGACTACGGAGGGAATCGACTGCAAACATGGTAGGAAAAGATTAGGGTTTCAGATAGATTCATGAAAGTGGTCGATGAGGCTCAGATTATGATTTGGGATCAACCTGACTAGAGTGCACATGAAAAAGGGAAGAAAAAATGTCATAGAAATGAGCACTGGAAACCCTAAGCTCTAATACCATTGTTGGACACACCAAATAAAGATAAACATGATATGCATTGTTCATCAATATGATACATGTATAAGTACATTGATGTGACCCTTGGATTTGTCTTTGAAGGTCTCTTGGACTTCTAATGATCATTCACATCTTGTGACGTTTCATATTCTTTCTCAAAGTAAACCTAACAAATTATGTTTCCAACAGAATAAATAATTTGTTTTGTATTTGATGTGTTGCAATGTGATTGAAATGAACAATGGACAACTTATTTTATATTTTAACCTATTTGGAATGATGAATAGGTTGTTTTGAATAATTTATTGTAATTGAAAATTGTGAATAATATGCTTATTATTTAATCATATAATAATAATAATTTATTATTAATGTGATTGGAAGAAATTACTTGTTTTTGTATTTATATTTAGATTAAAAGACAAGGAGTTACCAATGATAGGAATGGATTTATCGACATTATCAAGAACTTCATTAGCCCAAGGGTGCGACAATGTCTCACCACCTATCACATCAACCTTGGAACCTTCAAAACAAACTCCTTCAATTTGAGCTAGCATCTCCATAGTTTTTATTGAAGGGATGCCTTTCGACCCAAAAGGAGCGAAAATTCCAACACCATCTCTACATGAGGCAAAATCTACATCAAAAACAATCTTGGATTCACCATGAGTGAGTGATAGAACCCCACCTCCGTCTTCATCATCCTTGAGCATTGCATTGAAAACACCAACTATTTGAATCAATGTCATGCCCAGAGATACTCATTGAAGCACGTTACCACAATTGTTTCTTGCCTCCGATACCATTCTGTAACATGCCTAACTACCTGGTTGGCCCATGTTAATACAAAATCAACTATCATTCGATTCAAATGTTGAAATATAAACAACATGAGATACACACTCATGCAAATACCATTAATAATCAAACTCATGAATGCAACTATTTTAAACATGCACAACAACAATTAAAACACACAACAACATTCATATATACAAAATACTGAGTAAATGCAACATTCAATCATAGCACTAAAAATACAAATGACACAACGATTAAAACACTTATATTTTAAAAATGATTTACATAACCGGCTGTAGATAAAGCACGTTTCTCCCAACCATAGATTATGTTGCATAAATTCTCTCTGCAACAAGCCACCCCCAAGCTCGAGCTATGATTCCACAAGGACATACGAGCTCCTACGAGTGTCTACATTCCATTGTAACAGTTCCAAACTCATTAAAAACATAGTGATGCAACTCCTACAACAATTCCAACCACCCAACTCTCTTCCCCATCAGTGTACACAACCCAAGGGATGATATTTCCTTCTCTTCATCGTAGTCCCTCAAACAATATCCATCCGTTCCAACACAGACCGACCAGGAATCTCTCTACTAGGGGCTCCAAGAAATCTAGTTGCAACAAGAGTGCTCACACAATAAGCTCCCTTTCTCTTAGGTAATTTTTTTCTCAACAAAAAATCCCTCACAAGCATAACAACCTCATTATCAGTATAATTTCTAGCTTCAACAAGCTATCTTCAATACCCACTATGGTTGGCCACTCTTTCCCAACACTCAACTCTGGTTTTTCGCATCACTTGTTAACTGTAAAAACTGCTCTTGTTTCCTATTCAAATTTTCCTCCTTTCCCATACTTACTTGACTCTTACTTTTCCCCCAAAGGTGATTACACTCAACCACTTATATCATAACTGAGTGGGTTGACTTCCTCACTCAAACTCTTACATGAATTCAATGATTTTTGAGCTTAATAAGTCAAAGGGATAAATTGCTAAAAGAAAAACCGATTAATGAAGATGGATTAAGACTCTAGGCATATGAAATCCCCTCAAAACCCCCATTAATCTTCCTCTCTTATGGAATCATAGCCCCCCATTACTTTGGTCCTTACCTGTCTACAACTGATGGTGTATTTCATTTTATTATTTTCAATGTGCAATGTTTACATATTACATCACTTAGCCCGCGACCATTCATGATACTTACAAATATACAATGCTACATTATGGATTAAAAATGGGGTGTTACAATCCCTCCCCTTGAAATTCGTACTATCCTTAGTCCACATCACCATATAGGTGTACATGTACATACATACAAAATATCACATTACAATATTTGATAATTTCACAATTTAATGGCTCCTATAGCAATTCCAGCCAGCAATCTCTTGTTCCCCTCAATATGCGCAACCCAAGGAAGTGTACCCCTTTCTCTACATCACAATCCATCAGGATATCCAACTTCCCTTCCAGGGCTCCAACACAATTCAAACAAGAAGTATTAGAGTTGTGGCACCATAAACTCTAGTTGCACCCAAAATGGAGCTTTGTACACATATGTACAAATGTACATTCAAATTCCCTCAGAATTTGCAAAAAGTTGCGGGTACTCTTCTGCATGGCCTCTTCATGCTCTCATGTGGCATCTTCGTGATCGTATCAGGTCCATGAATCTTTACCAAGCTGATGGCTCAATTGCTAAGCACTTTGACTTTCTGGTCTAGTATGCGCATCGGATCCATGTGAAAGTCCCCTTCGTGCTCCACCTGGATAACAATCCGATCAATCACATGGGTAGGATCAGGCACATACTTCTTTAATAAAGACACGTGAAACACATTATGAACTTTCATGGATATAGGAAATGCAAGCATGTATGCAACTAGGCCTATCCTTTCTAAGACTTCAAATGGACTACAATATTTCGCTGCCAACTATGGGAAACTTCATAATTTCAATGAACTCATTTTTTCCTTACTTTCAAAAACACATGCTCTCCCACTCTGAATTCCTTGTGCGCTCTTCCTTTGTTAGGATAAATTTTATGTCTATCTTGTGTGGTCTTTAAATTATACTTTATTTTTATCATATTCTCTTCCATTTCTTTCAACAATTCTGGCCCAATAATGGTTATTTATGTTGGGTTATCCCAGCTTACTGGTGTGTTGCATTTTATGCTATACAAAGATTCAAATAGGTTCATCTTAAATGATGCTTGATACCCATTGTTATAAGTGAATTCAACCAGATGAAGATAGTCTTCCCATTTGGAAGGTTGATTCATTACATACATTCTTAACATATCTTCAATTATTTGGTTAGCCCTCTCTATCTGCCCATCCAATTTTGGATGATAAGTTGTGCTAAAATTTAGATTTGTTCCAAATCCTTTAAACAACCCTGTCCAAAAATTGGAAGTGAACTTGGTATCTCTGTCAAATACGATTGCCTTTGGCACACCATATAGCCTAGCAATTTCTTTCATATAAATTTCTGCAATGTCGGTTGCCTTATGTGTCAGCTTGTGTGGTATACCTAGGGGGGTAATATGGGGTACCTAGGGAGGTACCCAATGGGAATGTAGTTATGTGTTATTAGTGGAAGTCATTTAATATATGGGAATGTGGTCATTCAATGTAAGGTGGACTAGGTCCACTATATTAATAAA
>ML817017.1:21165-37002 GCA_009831015.1 Picea engelmannii
AATAAATGTGAGAAGGCTCTCTAGAAGGTTCCTAGGAGATAGGGAGAGCTATATAAAGAAGTCTAGGCAATGTAATGAAACATAGTGAAGAATATTATGATTGTACAAGCAAGGATTGTTTGAGGAGTTTTATCCTTCCATAATGATTAATATATGGTGTTACCCTACCTCAAGGGTTTTCTCTATTTCTTGTGTTCATGATATGGTGAATGGTTTATGGTTTATTCTTGGTTATTTCTGAAGTATATTTGCAGATCCGGTTTAGGTACTTAACAGCTTGACCATAATAAATTGTGCAACCTTCATAAGATTTTCCACCACTACCACGATGGAATCATGTTGCTTTGTTGTTCTAGGCAACTTGGTAATGAAATCTATGGTAACAATCTCCCATTTCCACTCAAGAATGAGCAATGTAGCAATCATGTTGGATATTTGTGCTCAGCCTTTACCCTTTGACATTCCATGCATCTAGCAATAAAAGCAGACACATCTTTCTTCATTCCAGGCCAATAATATTGGCCTCTTATAGTTGCAATTGTTTTATGATATCATGGATGTCCGACATTTGGCACATTGTGCATCTATTTTAAAATTAAGTTTCTCAATTCTAGGAAATTAGGAACATAAACTTTATTCATGTACAAGAGAATTTCATCCTCTTCCATTTTGAAATCTTTATATTTTTGTTATACGTTACTATAATTTAAGCTTTCCTTAATTTGTACATAGTGTTGGTCTGTTGTTACAACTTCTAAAATTTTGTCTTTTAAATCTGAACTATACATACTAATTGTTGTAGCATGTGTTTCATACACCTTTCTACTGAGTGCATCAACCACTTTATTCTCGTTTCCCTTAATATGCTTAATGTCAAATTCATATTCACTGAGAAATTTCAGCCATTTAGTTTTTATGACATTCAAGGTTGGTTGTGCAAACAAATATTTCAGACCACTATGGTATGTTCTCAACTCAAATTTTATGCCCATGAGATAATGCCTCCACATTTTTAAGGCATGAACTATTGTTACCAATTCCAAATTTTCCTTAATTTTCCTTGACTCATGGGTAGCTTAATTTATTTCATTCTCCTTAATTTTCCTTGACTCATAACATATGACATGCCCAATTTTGGTAAGGACTCCACCAAGCCCTTCTTTACATGCATCGATGCACACAACAAAATCCTCATTTGGATATGCAATCTTTCAGATAGGTGCACTGGTCAATAAATCTTTCATGTGTTGGAAGATCTCTTCACACTTGGTAGTTCGTTCCAATTTTATTCCTTTATTTTTCAAAGAAGTGAGTTTGTATGCAATCTTGGAGAAACCTACAATGAATCTCATATTAAATGATTTAACTTTTGAAATATTCTTTGGTGTTGGTCAACTTTTGATTGCTTCAATCTTTTCTGGATCTACTGCTATGTCATCATGTGAGACAATGTGGCCCAACTAATTGATCTACTTTTGATAAACATTGCACTTGCTCAACTTGGAATACAATTGGTGTTCTCTCAACACTTGTAGCAGCATTCTCAAATGTTTCTCATGCTCCTCCTATGTCATGGAATAGATAAGAATATCATCCATGAAAACAATGACAATTTTGTCTAGGTTTTCTCTAAATACTCCATTCATTAAACACATAAATGTAGCTAGTGCATTGGTCAACCCAAATGGCACCACTACAAATTCATAATGACCATACCTTCTCCAAAAGGTTGTCTTGCTAATATCTTCTTCTTGGATTCTTATTTGATGATAACCAGATCTCAAGTCAATCTTGGTAAATATCTTTTCTTCATTTAACTAATCCAAAATATCATCAATCCTTGGCAAAGAATACTCGTTCTTTACTATAACTTTATTCAGTTGTCTGAAGTCAATACATAACCTCAGAGTTCCATCTATTTTCTTCACAAAAATCAGCAAGGCAACCCAAGGTGAAACGATTGGGTGTATGTACCCCTTCTTCAACAACTCTTCTAGTTGCATCTGTAACTCTTTTAGTTCTAGTGTTCTCATTTTTGGGGGGGTCTTGGAAACTGGGGTGGGTCTAGGCATCAAATCAATAGAGAATTCAATGTCTCTCTTTAGTGGCAATCATGGAAATTTCTCAAAAACATCCTCATATTCCTTCAAAACCGGATAGTCTTCAAGATTTGGGACTTCATCCTTTGATGACTCTTGCATATGTGTTGCATATATTTGGCACCCTTTTCTAAAACTTCTTTTTAGTGGCAATGCTAAAATCTCTCTGAAATATATAGGCCTTGGAATACCTTGAACTGCCCTTGAATTCCCTTCCTCATCAAGGCATGTGAAAGCCTTGTTGTAGCAATCTAGGAAAACATGATGCTTTTCCAGCCAATCCATGCCAATCAAGCAGTCATATGACCCAAGTGATATGATGTTTAAATCAATCTTAGTGTTGACTCCATTCATGTTCATTGGAAAATCTTTAACAATATCATTGATTATTCTCTTGGTTCCAGTGGCTAGTTGAAAGAACCAAGACTTTTCATGCTTACATATCTTCAATTTAAATATGTCAACCACATTAGGATCTATATAGATATGGCTAGCTCCATAATCAATCAAAATAGCTATGGGATGATTATCAATCTTACCTTCCACCTCAATCATGTGGGATTGATAGTCTGCTTGTCTATTGTTCAAGGCTGCATAAATCCTTGGCACACTCTCACCCATTTCTTCCACTGTATCAACTTCTTGAAGGTTATTCATGGTCCTCATCCTATCTCCTTTATGAGGACAATCCTTAAACATGTGGTCTCCCTAACACCCCCAACACTTTATAGGTTGTTGTCTTGGCCTTTTCCCCAAGGAATATATCATAGTGGGTTCAGTTTGTGCTTACTTCCCTTGCCTATATGACTGTGAACTGTTCCTGAAGAAAGGTGGCTTGAATCCTTTCTTCCTCCAATCCATCTTTCCTTTCTTTTTTTCATCCCAAGCTTTTTGAAAAGTTGCTCTTCCCTTATTATTCTGCTCATAAATATACTTTTATTTTCTTATGGATTCTTCTAGTGTCTTAGGTTCATCAAACTGAATTGTATCATTATAGAAAGAAGGTAGCCCACTTATAAATCTTTGGATTTTAACCTTCTCATCCCTTATGAAGCCAACATACCTCAACAATTCAAGGAACCTCCTCTCATACTCATCCATTGTCATGCTTCCAAGCTTGATTTCAAAGAGCCCTTTCATCTTCTTGTCATAATAATGTTCTGACAAGTATTTCTTCTAAAAATACCTTTTGAATTGTTTCCATGAGATCCTCTTCTCATCAATGTGCTTAACCTGCTTGAGTTGGTCCCACCACATTGATGTTTTCCCTTAAAGAGGGTAGGTTGCAATTATGAAGTCTACATTTGATGAATAATTATGCGATCTGAAATATTTTCTCATTCTTAACAACCAGGTTTCTACATATTCATCTTTAATATGATCACCATCAAAAGTAGGAAGCTTAATCTTCCTAAGCTCTCCCTGCAAATCATCTACCTCAAACCTTCTTATCTAGTTTTTGATAGGGAACACACTCGGGCTGCTCTTTGACCCTAAACATGCATATGCTCTTCTAGTTGAGTGTCTTGGTGAATGATGATGTCTACCAACACTCCTTGATTTCATAGATCCCCTGTGGTTATCCCTCTTATCATGATATTTGGATGCTTCCACTTTCCTAGCACTTGCTGCTTGTTTTGTGTCAAAATATTTATTGACTTGTCTCTGTGGCATATTAAGACTTTCTAGTATCTCCTCCTGAGCTCGTATCATCCTTTCATTGTCTTATCTATAGCTCTACACTTCTTTCTACAAGATTCTCATAGTCCCAACCAGCTCCATAGGCTCTACTTTTCTTCTATGTCCATTAGACTCAATCTATACATTTCCTAGGTTGATATGTAAACTTATGATTTCATCCTCATGGTTGTAAGATCCCTGGGAATCCTTTGTATCTCTAGTTCTCATGTAGGAACCAATTATGTTTTTCCTATACCTCTAATTTTGCAAAAATGTGCATGCAACAATTACTATTAAAATTATGCATATTGTAAACTATTTCATTAATTAAGTTACAGGTCATCCTCCATTTGATTTTATGGAGATAATAGATACACTAATCTAAATTCTAATCATTTAGACATAATCTCTTTTAAATCAACTTTCCAACAACTATACTCATGCCTCATTATGAGTTCTAGGCTAAAATTTATAACTTTCTAAATTTTCCATTTCTACTCAATTATGCATTGTTCTAACTAGTGCAATTTAGCTGACAGATAATCTTCTACCATCTATAATAGAAAATTTATCAGGAATCAAGAAAAAATATATTGGGCACAGGTAGGCTTTATGATTATGAATACAAAAAAAAATCATATTTGGAATATGATGCTCCAGTAAAATTCTATATGAATATGGAATTAACGACTTTGCACTTTTACATTTTCTCCGAACTTAGAATTTTCAGCCAAAATTGTCTATATCCCAAAAGGAGCAAAATTGGGAAAAACTTCCTCAAGTCAAAGTTGTCCAGATTGTTGAGGAGGTAAAATTTTGACTGGATAGATTTTTTTGGATTGTTGATCTGGGGTCCCTTTTCCCCCTCGAAAGATTTCATAAATTTCCAAAAAGTGTTTGAGAATAATGTTTTTTTCCCTATTTCATAAACTCCACACCAACTCCTTTTGAATTTTTCCAGAAGCCGAAAAGGATATTCATGCCTACTTTTTGGACTCCCTGTAAAAAAAAACAACTTAATCTGGGTCTCAGTCACTGAGCACGACCCATGCCCAGATATTTAAAACCAATTATTTTGTTCTTTTCAAAAAATGGAAACCGAATTAACTAGTGGCCCTCACTAGCATTCTTGTATCCCTTTTCACTTCAGACATACCCCTTAATTTCATCTAATTCTAAGTTTTTCTGCTCTTGTTATGGCCAAAACAAGTTTTTGGCTCCAATTTTTTTTTGTAAATTGTCTGTCTTTCTCCTTTCCTTTCTCTTATCTTCTTCCTTACTCTTCTTTCTTTCTTTCTTTCCTTTTTATGCGTATGTGGAGGTATACCCATGCAAAGGGTTAGTGCACCTGCATGTTCTTCTGCATCCACATTCCGCACCTTTTTGGGACTTAGTCTATTTTCCAACTCTCATGTGAAGGAAAAGTGCACCCACACTCGCATGTCATCTATGTCCCAGATCCCACATTCCACAAGCTTCAGGGATTAACCGATTTTCCAAATCTCACGTGGAGGAAAGGTGCACTTGCACCTACATGTCATCTGCATCTTGCATCCCGCATTCCATAAGCTTTGGAACTTAGTCGATTTTCCAACTCTCATGCACAGGAAAAATGTACCTGCACTCACATTTCACATTATGCACTTCGTAAGACCTTGTGACTTAGTCGATTTTCCAATTATCCACATGGAGAAATATGAATCCTACTTCCGCATGACATTTACCTTGCATTCTTCATTCCACGGACCACAAGGCTTTAGGACTTATTCGATTTTCCAATTATCCATGTGCAGGAATAGGACTCCCGCTGGGGATATGAGTCCACAAGGATAAACAAGCTCCTATGGGTGTCTACAGTCCACTCTAACAATTCCAAACTCATTAAAAACATAGTGACACGACTCCTACAACAATTCCAGCCACCCAACTCTCTTCCCCATTAGTCTGCACAACCCAGGGAATGAGATTTCCTTCTCTACACTACAATCCCTCAAACAATCTCCATCCCTTCCAGGGCTCCAACATAGACCAGCTAGGAAACTCTCTACTAGAGACTCCAAAAAATCTATCTGCATCAAGAGTGCTCACACAACAAGCTCCCTTATTGTTGGGTAATTTTTTTCTCAACACAAAATCCCTCACATGCATAAAAATCTCATTCTCAATATACTTTCCAACTTTAGCAAGCTATCTTCAATACCCACTATGGTTTTCCACTCTTTTCCAACACTTAGCTCTAGTTTTTCTCACCGCCTGCTAACTATAAACACTGCTCTTGTTTCCCATTCAAATTTTCCTCCTTTCCCATTCTTACTTGAGTCTTACTTACCCCCCAAAGGTGATTACACTCAACCCATGTTGTCATAACTAAGTGTGATAACTTCCTCACTCATCCTCTTACATGAATTTAATGATTTGAGTCCTTAGTAAGTCAAAGGGATAAATGGCTAAATGACAAACCGATTAATGAAGATGGCTTAATATTCAAGGCATATGCAAACCCATTAAAAACCCATTAAGTCCCCTCTCTTATGGAATCATATCCCCCCCATTACTCTGGTCCTTACCCATCTACAACTGGTAGTGTATTTCATTTTATTATTTTCATTGTACAATGTTTACATATTACATCGCTTGGTCCCCGACCATTCATAATACTTACAAATATACAATGTTGAATTGGGGATCAAAACTTGGGTGTTACAATCAACCTCTCTAAAGGAATTGGTTATAGGTTGTCATCCAACCCTAACGAAACTAAGATTCCAACACTGCCACTAAAGTGAACTGGATCAACCACCAACAAAAAACCTCCCTCTAGAGATTTGATAGCCTTCTCAATTACCACTTATTGTACCTTCTCACCCATTGAGGTCACCTTATCCGAGACAACTAAGGAAATAATATGTTTGATCTTCTTGAGAGAAGTATATGATTGCTTCCTTCTCCGTACTTTCTTCACAAAAGGATTTGGAAAATCTGCTACCATAGGACCGTAGATCTGACATCTCATGCATAAAAAAGGAACATTAGTGTAATCTAGAGTTTGTGTAAAAACCTTTTACCCTGCTTTAATATCATATCTCTTCACCAGCCCTTTTTTGAAATCTGTGTCCACTAAAACCCTTGCAAACGAGTGGAGGAAAATCTTTTTGTATGAGAAATCTACAAAGATTGTCTTGCCTAGGAGATTGCCCGAGTCCCATAAGAACTTGTCATACCAAAGCTCAAGAGGAAAACCTAAGATATTCACCCAAACTAGAAACCTTCATTAAACCTCCCTCCTAAGATTGAAACATGGATGCCAAGGCTTCGAATTTATGAAATATGTACCCAAAATCCACTTTCCACCCAAAATTATTTTGTCATCCCCATTTGACCATAAGAGAAACCCTAACCAACCTTTAGTAATGATATGAAAGATGGGTGTATGGTGAATTATAGGAGCTCAATGCATCTTGAGCCAATAATTAAAAGTACCTTCTGAAATTTGAATACCATAAAACCTTCCTATTAAGGTTTCACCGGCATATTCCATAATCTCACAGGCACAAATATCCTCACCAATGACCATCTTAACCATCGAGTCATGCATTTTTATCATCCTCCACAACTTACTATATATGAACCTCTGGCCTTCGATAGGAGATTTATGATTAAAAGGACCAGAGATTGCCAATCACTCCAAATCAAGAGCTTGACCCACAAAACCTCCTCTTTTCACTGAATCCATCTCCAAAGTAGTGATTGCCTCACCACAATCAAGCCTAAAATAAGTAGAATCCTCAAGTCACAAAATTGTTGAACCCACTTCACCATGTAAATAGATAGAAGGATCTAGGTCTTTTTCCAAGTTGGAGTAATGAAACATACATGTTGTATGCCCCCCACCTTCTCACTAAGCCACATGATGAAATGCCACTTCACACCCTCTAGAATGATAGCCTTACCCTCACTGACATCACTTAACACTAATAAGGAGAAATCATATCTACCCACTTTTTCCTCCAGACGAAAGTTTCCCAAAATCAAAGAGGATGAACACTTGTCAAATCCATTTGGTGAAAAATCAGGGATCACTAGATCCCCGTCCACAAGATTGCAAGTACCATAATACTAAAAAATTCTCAATCCTTTGGTAGGATCCTCACTGTAGTCAACCAACTCAATTTCATCATCTATCCTAGCTAGCATTTGCTCATATCTCATCACTCCTTCATCATATTTCTCATGACCACTACATTTAATGACTTATTAAATATATTGTTATTAATTTAGTGTTAATGGTAATTGCACGCATGCAATGTAATTAAGTTGCAATGGGTGTTGTGTCAAACGCGACAATATTATTTAAGTTGATCTAGAGGGAAGGATTTGCTTAACACATCTTTAAGGACTAGGTAACAATACAATTAAGGGTCACTATTGTTAATGTTTAAGCCATTATTATAGTTCTTTGCATTTCAATAGATAACAACAACATAAGACAAGATCACTGAGAAATACACAATTACAAGAGACACAACATTTATCCTGGGAAACCCTCTAGAGGAAAAAAACCCAACAAAACTTCCTTATTATAGATAGACAATACAATGCCAAGAGATAAGTCAAGCAAATACAGAAATTCCTCTCCTAAATATGCGCCTCTCTCTCTATCTCTTCTCCAACTGCAGTTCTGAAACTTGTCTCTCAATGAGCAAGTGAAGTGTGTCTAAGTGAGGTGCTAGCCTCCTTATTTATACAAGACTGGCACGTGTGGGAGTGTCCCTTCACTAGCAGGGCCGACTTCTTCTACTGAGTGGTTATAACCACCTTTATTATATTCCAGGGCCTCTTTGATATATTCTGGGGCCTACTTCTCTTTCTGCCTATTACAATTATATTATGACCAGTCCGCAAAAGGGAATTTGGTCCTTTTACAATAGCTGACATGATCAATCCATAATGGGGATTGATCCAATGAATAATATATCAAATAATAATAAGAATACACTTTGCAGTTACATTATTTCAACACTCCCCCTTAACAAGAAGGGTGTTTTTCAACAGCATCAGACGAGAGAGAGGCCTTTATCATCAACAACATTAGGAGGACATCATCGTCAATATCATCTTGGAACACTGACTAGCGTATCTATAAATCATTGGAATTTTTCTTCATCAGCATCATCATCATTCTCAAAGGAATGCAATCATCATCTGCATCAATATGTATTAGTATAAAACTAATACATCATCATCACAACACGCGTTTGGCTCATCATCATAATACTAGACTGGCTTTACGTCACAGCTATCAAGCCGGAAGCACAGTTCTAGTCTCATCTCATAGTCTTGCTTTACGTCACAACAATAAAGTTGGAAGCAAGATACTCGTCCTGCTTTACATCACAGAAATCAAGTTGGAAGCAGGATACTAGACTGGATTTACGTCACAACTATCCAGTCGAAAGCATAGTGCTAGTCTCATCTCATCGTCTTGCTTTACGTCACAGCTGTCAAGCCAGAAGCAAGATGCTCGTCATGCTTTATGTCACAACTTTTAGCGTCAGAAGTCACCCCTGGATTGCAGCAGGAGCAGAGCCCGACGCCCATCAGTTTATGTCATGATTTGTTTAATGGGATGATCAAATGGAGGTTAACTCAAAACGATGTGGTTCTAACTTCGAGACTAGGCCAGGCATGCATGTGCAAGTGAGGTCTTAGATAACTTTAGACAGTGAGTTGTAGTAAGGGTGAGTAGGGGGAAGACTTGTATCAAGGAGATGCCAAAGTTTGTAGTAAACATCAGGTTCCTAACAGACTGTGGAGGAAGACATCTAAACGCAAGATCTTCTTACACTCATATGCAGAAAACCAAAGAAAACAATAGTGCCACAATAAATCCTTTATCACAACATAATTGCCATAATTCATGCGAATCAGTCAGTCACGAACTCTCTTAGCATAAGATGAAAACCAGATGGAGTGAAGAGACTGTCTGTCATTAAACAAGAAATCTCACATGTAAATACATAACCAGAGAACTAGAGTCTGTGCTAAAACTTTACAATCGGGAGCTCTGCTCTACCGTCGATCCCTTACAAAATGGTGAAAATGCCTACATATACTTGGAACTGACTCAGGCGCTGAAGACGCGATCATATCATGAATTCAATGCTTGACGTTGGGGAGCTTCTCTATCAGGCGGTGTACGAAGACGCTGGACAGACTGCCCATGCAGTCATTCATTAGATGCAATCTCTATCAGGATGGGCTGTTAGTCTGCCTCTACGCTTGGTCTTTTCCTGGCCTTCTATTTATGGAAGAGGATAACATTCAACCACCGTCAACTACCACAATAACTACTTCCTTGAAATTGGGAATGGCCTCGGTCAACTTTGTATTCGGACGACGTGGCGGATTTTCTTTGGATGCTTCTTTGTTGGACTGCTATGAGGGGACCCCTATGGAGGACATGGATGAGGGTGAGACGAGAGGCATTGAGGTGGAAGCACTAGGTGGCGAAGAAACGGAGGTTGGGACACCAGATGGTGAGGCGATGTATCGCGAGAAGGTGATAATGAGGCCGCAATGCGACAGGTTGGGGACTGAGGTCACAACACAGGTGGAAGTGGCGAAGAGTAGGGAGGTACAGATGGGCGGTAGCGAAAGGTAGAAGAGGAGCGGGAGATGTGACAGGGGAAGACACATGGTGGAAGGCAATAAGCAGGAGATGTGACAAAAGGGGGTTCGCTATTGCGCCGTGTGTCCTTTAGATGGACGGTCTAGACTCTTTCGGGATTTCTGGCACTGGGGGTTCACGATGCAACGCTTCTTAAAATATCGATTGATCAAACCACGAGAACACGGATGTACACCGCGTGTCCTCCAGAGGAACAGTCGAGATGGCATTTGATGCTAGAAGAGGGCTGCCTCCATGATCAGGCTCGCTTGACGTGACCGGGTGCTAGGACCACAGGCCCAGCTTCAAAGGCGCTTATCGGCATTTCGGGGTTTGGGGTTTCAAGATGCAAGATGACGAGGGAATTTTACCCCTCGAACTCCCGACTACCGATATGCCGACTTGACTAGATCTTGCGCCATGCGC
This sequence comes from Picea engelmannii, assembly GCA_009831015.1. NCBI lineage: Eukaryota > Viridiplantae > Streptophyta > Pinopsida > Pinales > Pinaceae > Picea > Picea engelmannii. The sequence goes on from ML817017.1 coordinate 32,038, forward strand.
CACTGGATCGGACGACCCAGATTTTTTCTTGAAATAGGGGCGCTTTTTCTGACGCTATATATCGGGTAACTTTATAGCCCCGAAATCCCGATGACCGCTGATCTGTTTCGTCGCTTAATTTTAGCCCGAACTGGACTTCTTCTGCGAGCTGCGCTCGACGCTTATGGCTGCGACCTTTGAATAAAAATCACCTATCCGGCTTTCAAAATCCCACTTCCATGCGTTTACATCAGAGGCCTCAAATCGGAGAGGAAAACATTCTTGTACAAGAAATGTCGCTGACAACAACAATCAAGCTGGAAGCAGAATACTAGATTGGCTTTAACTCACAACTATCCAGCTGAAAGCATAGTGCTAGTCTCATCTTATTGTCTTGTTTTACGTCACAGCTACCAAGCCGGAAGCAAGATGCTCGTCCTGCTTTACGTCACAACAATCAAGCTGGAAGGAGGATACTAGACTGGATTTACGTCACAGCTGTCAAGCCGGAAGCTCAGTACTAGTCACATCACATCTTCTTGCTTTACGTCACAACCATCCAGTTGGAAGCAAGATACTAGACTGGCTTTGCGTCATAGCTGTCAAGCCAGAAACTCAGTACTAGTCACATCACATCTTCTTGCTTTACGTCACAACAATGAAGCTGGAAGCAAGAGATGTCTCATCACAACAACTACTCCCCCTTTCGAGGAAGGTCCTTTCAGACTATACCAAGCTTATCTCGAAAGTTCTCAAACTTTACACGAGATAGAGGCTTGATCAACACATCAACAACCTGTTCATGCGTGCTAACGTACTGGAGCTTTATGGCTCCCCTCTGCACCATGTCACGGATGTAATGATATCGAATCTCTATGTTCTTCCACCTGTCATGGAATACATGATTCTCTGTCATCTTTATGCATCTCTGGTTGTCACATAGGATCGTGGTTGCTTTCATCTCTAGGTCAAATAGTTCGATCAGCAACTTTCGAATCCATATAGCTTCGCAGCTGGCAGAACATGCAACAATGTATTCTGCTTCCGTTGTGCTGAGAGCAATGCTGGATTGCTTCCTCCTCTACCATGAGATCATGGCTAATCCCAAACTGAAACAACATCCAGAAGTGCTTTTCCTGTCAGAAATACTTCTTGCCCAATCTGAATCAGTGTATCCACTCAATGTGAAATCATGATCTCCATCATAACTGAGACCACAATCTAATGTACCCTTAAGGTACCTCATCACATGTTTTGCAGCCACAAGGTGAACATGTTTGGGTTCTACCAGAAACTTATTCAAGGTGTTCACGACAAAAAAAATGTCCGGTCTGGTGTTCATCGGGTACATAAGCGATCCAATAATCTATCTATACAGTGTGGCATCAATCAATTCTGATGAAGTATCGAGCAACAGCTTCAGCTTCGTTTCCATGGGTGTATTCATGGGCTTGCACTCTAACATGTTGAATCTCTTCAAGATTTCGACTGCATACTTCCCTTGGTTAAGAAAGATCCTCTCTGGACTCTGCCATACCTCAAGACCTAAGAAATAGTGCATTAGGCCAAGGTCTTTCATCTCAAATTCTGAAGCGAGTCTCTTCCTACATTTTGTGATGAGATTTTCTTCTCCAGTTAAGAGTAAGTCATCCACATATAGAAATAGTATCACTGTCTCATCGTTCATAACCTTGAAGTAGAGGTTAGAATCTGCATTACTCTTGGTAAATGCCAAGCTCGTCAGAAAGATGTCTATTCGGCCATACCAAGCTCTAGGAGCTTGCTTCAATCCGTACAAGGCTTTATTCAAATTGTAGACATGAGACTTCCTGTCCTCAACTTCAAATCCTTGAGGTTTCTCTATATACACTTCCTCTTCGATAACACCATTTAGGAAAGTTGTCTTTACATCCATCTAGTGTAACTTCCACTTCATCTTAGCTGCAAGGGCTATGATGGTTCTGATCAAAGTGTATCTGGCTATAGGAGCGAATGTCTCTTCATAGTCAATGCCTTCTTTTTGAGAAAATCCACGAGCTATAAATATTGCTTTATACTTCTCAATACTTCCATCAGCAGCATGTTTTATTTTGAAGAGCCATCTGGATGATACCACATCCTTGCTCTTCGGTCTGGGAACTATTTCCCATACTTCGTTATTTATTATGGATTGGTATTCCTCTATCATGGCATCTTCCCATTCTTTCCTCTGAATGGATTCTTCAAAGTAGGTAGGCTCCTCCTCTAGAAGATTGCACATCAAATCTGTATAACTGGAGAATGGCTTTGGTATTTTCACTTGTCTCATAGTTCCTTCGGGAACACCATACTTCTCTCCATCTTGAATAAGCTCTCTATCCCAAGTTGGCTTTCTTTTATGGAGGATTTCCATATGAGAAGGTTCTTGAAATTCTAATATATCATGGTCTTCTAGAATTTCTTACGACTTCCCGCACTGGTTCTGCGGCTCTGGGAACCTCCCTCACTGCAGTTCTGGGGATTACAAGTTCTTCTTCATATACTTCTTCAAGTTGGCATCTTCTTGATTTCTTGAGTGTTGCATTTTCATCAAAGGTTACATCCCTGTTGATCTCAATGTGACGGTGACCTGGTATATAGATTCTGAAGGCCTTGGAGACCTCACAGTATCCCACAAATATTCCCTTCTTTCCTGAAGGTTCTAGCTTGTTTCTTTTCTCTTTCGGTATATGAATAAATACTGGGCAGCCAAATATTTTGAGATGGCTTACCTCTGGCTTCTTTCCAGTGAACATCTCTTCTGGGGTCTTGAGCCCAAGTGTACTATGGGACAATTGGTTATGCACATATACAGTTGCCATTGTCGCTTCTGCCCATAAGCACATAGGAAGATCATGATCATGGATCATAGTCTTCACAACTTCCATTACCATTCTGTTATTTTGTTCAGCTACACTGTTTTGTTGGGGATTATAGGAGTAGTGAGTTCCCTCTTGATCCCAACATCTTTGCAGAAGTTCACAAACTCTTTTGGCGTATATTCTCCTCCATTATTTGACCTGAGTATCTTAATCTTTCTTTCAGAAAGATTCTCTATCAAGGCTTTGAATTCCTTGAACTTGTTGAACACTTCATCTTTAGATTTCAAAAAATATACCCAGGTCTTACGAAAATAATCATCAATAAGTGATACATAATATACATACCCACTAATGGAGGACGATGGAATTAGGCCACACACATCTGAATGAATGAGTTCTAGGACTCCTTCTGCTTTGATGTCTCTCTTCGGAAAAGGGTTCTTGATGTTCTTCCCTTGTGCACATCCATTGCATACGCCTTAATGGTCAACCTTGAGTTCTAGTAAACCTGTTACCGCTTTGCATATGTATGGTAGAGCCTTGTAGTTAATGTGAGCTTAATATTCTATGCCAAAGTTCACATGGATTCTCAATGGCGTGGGTCATGGCAGTTTCTGAGTGACCCTTTAGCTTATACAAGCCACCTTCTTCTTTTCCAATGATGATTGCTTCATTTATGGTCTCTCCTTTAGCACGTTGCCTTCTGCAACCTTTACTATAGCTTCCTCAGGGTTATTACCTATGACCTGGAGCAAGGTCAACAAAACAACAAGCAAGAATAATATCCTTTTGATAATATAAAGCAATAGCACGAAGAATCATCACAATAGCTCCTTTAGAGATATCACTTGTAATTTGTCTGAAGCAAAGATTAAAGGTAAGGAATACAATATGAAAATGAGGTTAATACTCTCATAGTGTTGTGATAAAACATTCCTCCATGGTAACCTGGAACTAACGCACGAGATTCTTCCTAGAGGAGGTGTTAGTTGTATCAGACAAATGATTACGTTAAGCATTTACCTCTATGTGCTCACATGCTATCAAGTTCGATACTTTACAAAGACTGTTATTTCAACTATAGTCATCAACTTGTCATGTGTACCTTTGAATCTTATTAACTTGATTAATCAAACCTGGAGTCTTGTCCTCATGAATGAGTGCTTGCTTTTCTTCTAAGTCTCCTTCACTCAAGATGACAAGTGATTTCTTCAACCTGTCTTCTGTATTAAGACAATACGCTATCTTGACAGTAGGTTGGGTTAGAGGATAAGTTCTATGATCTCAACTTTTAATCCATCTAATACCTTGACTCGGAAAATGTTAGAATGATGGTCATAGCTACAACATGAAACATTGATCAATATAACAAATGGGTTGCATCATTCCTCTGAATGTGTTGGATCTTGAGATCCTTCTGGATCTATGGCAAGAGATCCCTTCTCCTACAAATACTCTTTAAAGTTTAACCATTTAAACATATGTGAGTACATACCTCTAATAGCATTTGCAGGTAGTGGCACCATCTCGCAATAGCGATAATCATTACCAACTCTTAAAAACTTGAAGGGTATTTGCAACTGGTGCTACAACCGCAACTGCAACCGATACTACAACTGCAACTGGTTCTGAGACTGCAACTGCAACTTAGGGTTTTATGAGGAAACCCTAATTTTTCAAACTTCAAAATTTGAAATTCTGATCCAGGGGATAGATGCACTGAGCTGAGGCGAGTAAGCTGGTGCAGTCAGATTTCTGAAAATCCAACTTTTACCCCCTCAAACTTGATCTGCGGATTTCTGGACTGGTGCTTCTGGTTTTCTGGTACTTTTGGTACTCTGGTACTTCTGGTACTCTGGTTTTCTGGTACTTTGTGAAACTAGGGTTTCACTTTCCGAGAGATCTAGCCACTGAAAAGGTGCACTAAGAGTGCTAAAGTAATCCTTGGGGGAGGGTGCACTTTTCGAGATTGTTTTAGGGATGAAATACTTCACCATCAAAAGGCCCTAATTTGCATGTACGACAACAGTGACGTTTTTCACTCTTGTGAAAGATGCTTTCTTTAGCTTGGCTCTGATACCATGTTAATGTTTAAGCCATTATTATAGTTCTTTGCATTTCAATAGATAACAACAACATAAGACAA
>ML817017.1:55329-93168 GCA_009831015.1 Picea engelmannii
CGCTTCCTTCTCTTTTGTTATGTACAATGTCAGCGATCCAATAAAATCAAACACACAATAAATTAGCCTTCATTAGAATATTTACCATTCAATTGCATCGCACCATCTAATTGCACAATATTGTTTTCAAATTAAATTTATTTGTTCCTTCCTTTTTAATTATTTTCACAACGCTGCTTTATTGTAACCAAATAATCCTTACAACACATTCATTTATAAAATGATTAACACCAACTTCAAAATGCCTCAGACACCAAAACTAAAGAAAACTCAAATCACAACATTCTACTCTAGTTTGCAACTATACTTTTTTATAAAATTCACAAAACTACATCTTCTCATACTACAACATTAGAATGCTATTATAATCATACTTCAACATTGGAATATTTTTGCCTTATGAACATTCTTCCATTTAATTGCATTAAAATCGACAGGGACTACGCTGCTCCGCTGCCCTTGTTTTCTTTTCTATTGTTTTGTTTTGCATGGCCATGCATCGGTTATTGTTTTGTCTTTTATTTGCATGGCCATGCATCGGTTTTTATAGTTTTGTTTATGTTTTTTTTTTTGTTTTTTTCTTTAATGTTTGGTTTTTTTGGGGGTTGGGGTGAAATTTTTTTAAGATGAAAAGTAGAATATAAATGGAATTTGTATTTCTTATTTTTATAGATGATAATAGTTGGAGTGAAAGCACATGTATATTTTTATTTTTGTTTAATTGAAATCTTAATATATGTTATACACATACATATACATGCATGCATACATGTGTGTGTACATACACATAATAGGTTGCAGTTTGGATCAGTCTTACATCTCTTTAACCATTGCTACTTCACTCACCATGTTTGGAATAAAATTGTTCTAGACCAACACATCATTACAACTTGGACATGGATCTCCATATCAAATTGTCTAGACCATTGGACATCCATTGAGTGCACCCACAAACACCTTCCTATTTTGGTTAACTGGTTTATTTGGCTGGCCAAAAATACCAAGATTTTTTACAACAAATCCCCCAATGCAAATTTGGTCGCTTACAAAACACTTGGCCTATACCAAAATTGGAAAGCTATCCACCCAACCACTGGGAAAAAAAATATTTTAATTAGCCCAAGCATTGCTGAGGATACTCCCACAGGCTAGTTCGATGGCGCATCACATCACAGCGAAACTTTATGTGGTGCAGGCGGTCTGATCAGAACAATCAAAAACTCCTTCATCAAATGAACTTTCTGCTGCGGCCTGGGTACCAACACACGAGCTGAGCTATTGGGGGCCTGGGCATCACTACATTTAGCTACAATACAAAACATTGAACATCTTCAACTGATTGGAGATTCCAGAGTCATCATTGATTGGCTTGGATGGATCGCATCGAATCATTACAACACCACTTCAAGAAGATTACTTTGACTCATACCTCTCGAGAGTACAACAAGGAAGCATAACTGTTATCCAAGATAACTCTACATAAAAAATTTGGCCTGATCTCCTTCAACCAATGACTGGATGGCCATGAGGGGCCCACACACGTCATCAATATATTCTAAATCTGGAGGCACTAGCCTCTATTGGCTTCTATTTATCAGGATTTCATCCTTATCTGATGAATTTTATTTCGAACATGCCCAACTTTCCTTTGTAATATGAAAAAACCTTTTCTCTGTAGCAATGTTTCTTTCACCTATGCATTGGTATTATAGACCAATTGTAGGAGAAAGATTTTCCCTGCCAGCCACAATCCACCTCTATTGATGTAACTGTTGAGAGTACAAATTATATTTCCATAATATAATTGATCCAGATGGATATCGATGGCCACCCACCTTTTCCAACTGGATCAAGACATTTTTCTGACAATTTTTGCAATTTACTATTTTTAGTAGTTTTAACTTTTGGGGCCATTTTGAGGGGCTAAATGAAGGTTTTTCATTATAGAGCTCCTTAATTATCACTAAAGACATGATTGAGCCCCCAAAATGAATCCCCTTGATGATACCTTTCCAATGGGCTATTACACGCCTAAAACAGAGATCGTATGTAAAAGTTACGACCCCGGGAAGTTGATGTACTAACTTACCCAAACGGGGCCCACATGACTTTTAGCGCTTCATCTCCTAGGGTTAGGTTTTTGGATGTCTAGGGTTTTTTTCATTCTTGTTTATTGTAAAAAGGCCTTTAAAGCCTCATTTTAATGTTCTTCTTGCGAATGAGCGCAACCGTCACATCTCTTCTCAAAGATAAGCCGTCACCATTCCAACAAGCTTGTTTCTGCTGCATTTTATAGTTTTAGCTTATTTTATTATTGAATAGAAAATCAGTTTTACTATATCTTTGTTATTTTGTGCTAAGAATCTGTTAATAATCTGTATTCATTTCGTTCTTCTCATAAAATCTGGATCAGTGGTATCAGAGCAGTCTACTCCTTGTTGTCTTAATACATGTCCCCAACGAGGTCAGAGTACAAAGAGTTGGGTCTTGAGATTGTTTCTCTTGAGGACAAAATCTCTCGCACGCCCAAGAGATCCTTTCAAACTATTGATTGAGGAATCCCTCACACAACAGATGAACGAGACGATGGATAGTTTCGCGCAAATCCTTCACCGGCTACCAATAAGCGACGCATCTTCTTCGAACGGAGGCGCCACCCCCTTCAAGGTACAAATAAACTTCGATATTCCTATATTTGAAGGTCAGATAGACGTAGATGTTGTAGACAAGTGGTTGAATCTACTAGAAGGGTATTTTTCTGTCCATAACTTCTCGAATAGAGAAAAGATTACTTTTGCACTCCTCAAAGTTGTTCCGCATGTCAAAGATTGGTGGGAAACCTTCTTTGAGCAATAAGAAATAGAGGAAACCTCATTATTTTCAATCACGGCCACCTAGGAATCCTTCAGGGTTTCTATTAAGGAACAATACTACCCTGTCAGAAGTTACAACGACCTGTATACCAAATGGACCACACTGTGGCAAGAAAGTGACCAAGCAGTGCAAGATTTCATAAATATCTTCCATACCTTGCGCACCAAGCTAGGTATCAAAGATTCAGAGTGACATCTAGTGCTCAAGTATCACAGTGCTCTGCATAGATACATCTAGACCGAAATGGAATTTCTGGACATCTCATCCTTGGGCGCGGCCTACCGATATGTCGTCAAAATCGAGCAGAAGCTCTAACAAAAGACGCGGCAATTTGGGCCTAGGAACCGCTCACAACAAAAGCCAAGAAAGGGCAGCCCCAACCCAAAAAACAAAGGATAGAGAAAATATGGACAGTATCAGGACTACCAATCCAAGCCACAAGCAAAGAAGGACACCAAAAAGACAAAGAAAGATACCGGAAAGTGGTGTCACTTCCATAAGAGCCCTTGGCATAACATTGTTGACTGTCGCTCAAAACAGTCGTTGGTGGCCGAAGCTAAAGCCTCTGAATAAGATGAGAATTTTGACTCCGAGCCAGAACCATAAAGGGGAAGATGGATCATTGACACAGAACCTAGTCCCACCGTTGCTACCACCAAGCTCCAGCCTGGTGAACTAGACGAGCCAGAAGAAGGAGAGCACCTCTTCCATTCACAGATGTGTGTAAAAGGAACCCCACTGCACTTCATTGTTGATAGCGGTAGCTAGAAGAACCTCATCTCAGTAGAGGTCGTCAAGCAGCTAGCCCTGCCAACAACACCGCACCCACAACCCTACACCATTGGATGGCTCCGCCAAGGAAGCGATCTCCACGTCAGCCAACAGTGTCAATTGTCATACGGCATCAAGCACTTCAAAGACGATGTTTTGTGTGATGTTGCTCCTCTCAAAGTTTGTGATGTTCTTTTGGGCCAACCTTATTTATGGAAACTTCATGTTGTATATGAGTCTATGCCCCGTAGTGTTATTATTACTTTGAATAGGAAATTGTACAGGATACCTGAGGCAGTACAACCTAGTGTTATTTCCTTGATCTATGCTAAGCAATGAAGGAAGTTCATCTCTCAGATGGGAAAGTTTGTCTTCTTCGTTATTCGCTCTCAGAATAAGCAAAAGATCACAGCCACATCAAGGGTCTCTGCGGCCAACCTCTCCATGGAGCAGAAGCAAGTAGATAAGGTCATGGAAGAATACTCAGATATCTTCGCCCCAACTCATCATCTTGCGGGAGCCCAATCATGCTGGTACAGAAGAAATATGGAACCTGGAGACTCTGTATTGATTACCGGGCTCTAAATAAAATCACAGTCAGAAACCGGTACCTGATTCCCTAAATCGACGACCTCCTTGATCAACTCACGGGGGCCAAATACTTCAGTAAGATTGATCTGAAGTCTCGCTACCACCAGGTCCTGATAGAACAGACAGATGTATGGAAGATCGCCTTCAAGTCAAAGGAAGGCCTTTTTGAATGGTTGGTCATGCCCTTTGGTTTGACAAATTCTCCAGCCACTTTCATGAGGGTGATGGATGATATCCTGCAACCATTCACCAATACTTTTGTAGTTGTGTATCTGGATGACATTCTAATTTACAGCAAGACTTGGGCCAAACACTTGCATCATATTCAACAGGTTCTACACACCTTGAGATAGCACAAGCTATACGCCAACTTAGAAAAATGCTCCTTCGGCATGGACAGGGTCCATTACCTGGGCTACATCATTGATCGGCATGGAATACATGTGGATGTAGCAAAGATCCAAGTCATTCGTGACTGGCCAACCCCAACAACACTCACTAAGCTTCAGAGCTTATTGGGCCTTGCCAATTTCTATCGTAGGTTCGTGTTGGGATTCTCCCATATTGCATGGGCCCTCAGCCAAATAAACAGGGGTGGCGGTAAGGAAAAATTTGTGTGGGGCCGGTCCCAACAACAAGCGTTCGATGATCTGAAGCAACGCTTGTGCTCAGCCCCAGTACTTTCACTACCAAACCTGCAACATCCCTTTGAGATTGAGACAAATGCTTCAGACTATGCTGCGGGCGCCATTCTCACTCAGCACGGCCACCGTGTGGCCTATCATAGTGAGACACTGTGAGATACTATCCGTAAGTACCCTACTTATGACAAAAAAATGTACTCCATTGTACAAGCCTACTGCCAGTGGAGACATTACATTCTTGGGAAGGAGACAATCATCCACACTGATCATAAGCCACTGCAGTTCATGCAGACACAATGAAAATTGCAGAATGACTGCCATCAAAAGTGGTCCACATACTTGCAGCAATTCCACCTCAACATCAAGTATAAAACAGGAAGCACCAATCGTGTCATTGATTGCCTCAACAGACCACCAGCCGCGGCACTCACCACGGTGCTAGACTCTTGCGGCCATGAGACATCTGGATGGCCCCAACTCTATGAGACAGACCCTGACTTCGCCACCACCTACCAAATGTTGGGTGCAAATGCAGTTGTCGATAATTTCCATCTTCAGGATGGGTTGTTGTGTCGTCTGGGCCATATATGTGTTCCATCAAGTGAGCGAGTGAAGCTGATCTGGGAAGCCCACTATAGTGGGGTGGTAGGACACTTCAGTTTCGAAAAGACAGTAGTGATGCTACATAAACATTTCTACTGGCTGAAACTTCAACAAGAGGTCAACAAGTATATCAGGTCCTACACTGCCTGCACTATTTCCAAACCGACCACTAAGAAACAGGGCTTGTACACCCCTCTTCCTACTCTTGACAGGCCATGGGAATCCATCTCAATGGATTACATGTCAGGCCTCTCATCCACCAAGCGGGGAAATGACTGTGTTTTTGTGGTTGTTGATCTCTTTTCTAAGATGGTGATTTTGGTTTCCTGAAAGAAGAGCATCACAGCAGAGGCCACTGCCAAGCTCTTCTTTGAACGAGTCTAGGTACATTTTGGAATCCCACAAACCATTGTCTCAGATCGAGATAGTATATTTCTCAGCACATTTTGGTCGAGCCTCTAGTCATTGTTGGACACCAAGCTCACCAAATCCATGGCCTTCCATCCCCAGACAGATGGCCAAACTGAGGTTGTAAATCGAATGATTGTGCATATCCTTCGCATCTATAATACAAAGCACCCTCGCACATGGGATGAGAGCCTTCCATATGTCCAACATAGCTACAATCGAGCCCTGCATAGCTCAACCGACCACAACCCCTTTCAAGTGGGGTTGGGATTCCAACCATTGGGTCCCATAGATGTTGCACTTCCCCTTGTAGTTACCTCGAACGACTTATTTCCTACTCCAACTGAAGCTGACAAAGCCACCCGGTTCATTGAGCGGATCCATCACATGCGCCAACAGGTTCAGGATATCCTACAAAAGTCCAATGACAAGTACAAACAGCGCCAAGATCAACATCAGGTGCCACATAAGTTCTAGGTGGGTGACAAAGTTTGGTTGCACTTGCAGAAAGAATGCCTTACAAGACCCCATCGGAAGATTCACCCACTCCATTATGGGCCATACACTATCACCAAGGCCATGGGGGATAATTCTTTTGAGCTCAACATTCCTCCTTTCCTTAGCCTGCACCCAGTGTTCAACGTGGATCTTCTTCGCCCTTATTTCCCAACATTATTGGACACCTCAGAAGTAGCAGAACGACTGACACCAACAAAGATCAACCCCAACTGCATACAACAAACATCCAATGATCATATTGTGGACACACATATCAAGGGCACTCGACTTTATCGAGTCGTCAAAGTGGGGCAACTCCTGCACCAAGGCAAGTGGCTCACCTAGGGCCAAATTCAGCAGAAATTTCCTCATCTAATGGGGGACCTCAACACAATGGAGACCATTGCTTCCTAAGAAGGTAGGATTGATCCAAATGGATATCGGTGGCCACCCACCTTTTCCAACTGGCTCAAGACATTTTTCTGACAAATTTGGCAATTTACTATTTTTAGCAGTTTTAACTTCCGAGGCCATTTTGAGGGCCTAAATGAAGGTTTTTCGAGATTGATCTCCTCAATGATTTTTGAAGGCACGATTGTTCCCCCAAAATGAATCCCCTTGACGATACCTTTCCAACGGGCTATCACATGCCTAAAACGAAGATCGTATGCAAACGTTACGACCCCGACAAGTTGATGTACTTACTTACCCAAATGGGGCCCACATGACTTTTGGCGCTTCATCTCCTAGGGTTAGGTTTTTGGATGTCTAGGGTTTTTGGAATTCTTGTTTATTGTAAAAATGCCTTTATATCCTCATTGTAATGTTCTTCTTGTGAATGAGCGCAGTCCTCACATCTCTTCTCAGAGATAAGCCGCCACCATTCCAACAAGCTTGTTTCCGCTGCATTTTACAGTTTTAGCTTATTTCATTATTGAATAGAAAACCAATTTTACTGTATCTATGTTATTTTCTGCTAAGAATTTGTTAATAATCTGTATTCATTTCGTTCTTCTCATAAAATATGGATCAGTGGTATCAGAGCGGTCTGCTCCTTGTTGTCTTAATGCATGTCCCCAACGAAGTCAGAGTTCAAAGAGTTGGGTCTTGAGCTTGTTTCTCTTGAGGACAAAATCTCTCGCATGCCCAAGCGACCTCTCATGGTAGGAGAAAAGAAATATGATGGGACAGGAGGTCATTTCAAACTGTTGATTGAGGAAGCCCTCACGCAACAAAGGAACGAGATGATGGATAGTCTTGCGCAAATCCTTTGGCAGCTACCACCAAGCGACGAATTTTATTCGAACGGAGGTGCCACCCCCTTCAAGGTATAAATAAACTTTGATATTCCTATATTTGAAGGTCAGATAGATGCAGATGTTGTAGACAAGTGGTTGAATTTGCTAGAAGGGTATTTTTTTGTCCATAACTTCTCGAATAGAGAAAAGATTACTTTTGCGCTCCTCAAAGCCGTTCCCCATGTCAAAGATTGGTGGGAAACCTTCTGTGAGAAACAAGAAACAGATTCCCCGAATCGACAACCTCCTAGATCAACTCACGGGGGCCAAATACTTCAGTAAGATTGATTTGAAGTCTGGCTACAACCAAGTCCCGATAGAACAGACAGATGTATGGAAGACCGCCTTCAAGTGAAAGGAAGGCCTTTTTGAATGGTTGGTCATGCCCTTTGGTTTGAAAAATGCTCCAGGAACTTTCATGAGGATGATGGATGATATCCAGCGACCATTCACCAATACTTTTGTAGTGGTGTATCTGGATGACATTCTAATTTACAGCAAGACTTGGGCCAAACACTTGCAGCATATTCAGCGGGTTCTGCACACCTTGAGACAGCACAAGCTATACGCCAACTTGGAAAAATGCTCATTTGGCATGGACAGGGTCCATTACTTGGGCTACATCATTGATCAACATGGCGTACATGTGGATCCAGCCAAGATCCAAGTCATCCGTGACTGGCTAGCCCCAAAAAAACTCACTGAGCTCCGGAGCTTCTTGGGCCTTGCCAATTTCTATCGTAGGTTCATGTTGGGATTCTCCCATATTACATGGGCCCTCATCCAAATAAACAGGGGTGGTGGCAAGGAAAAATTTGCGTGGGGCCGATCCCAACAACAAGCATTCGATGATCTGAAGCAGTGCTTGTGCTCAACCCCAGTGCTTTCACTACCAGACCTGCAACATCCCTCTGAGATCGAGACAGATGTTTCAGACTATGTTGTGGGCGTCGTTCTCACTCAGCACGGACACCCTGTGGCCTATCATAGTGAGACACTGTCAGATACTATCTGTAAGTACCCTACTTACGAAAAAGAAATGCACTCCATTGTGTAAGCCTTTCGCCAATGGAGACATTACATTCTTGGGAAGGAGACAGTCATCCACACTGATCATAAGCCACTACAGTTCATGCAGACACAAGGAAAATTGCAGAATGACCTCCATCAAAAGTGGTCCACATACTTGCAGCAATTCCACCTCTACATCAAGTATAACACATCAAGCACCAATCGTGTTGTTGATTGTCTCAGTAGATCGCCAGTCGTGACACTCACCACGGTGCTAGACTCTTGCGTCCGTGAGACATCTGGATGGCCCCAACACTATGAGACATACCTTGACTTCGCCACCACCTACCAAATGTTGGGTGCGAACGCAGTTGTCGATAATTTACATCTTTAGGATGGGTTGTTGTGTCGTCTAGGCCATATATGTGTTCCATCAAGTGAGCGAGTGGAGCTGATCTGGGAAGCCCACTACAGTCGGGTGGCAGGACACTTCGGCGTCAAAAAGACAGTGGCGATGCTACATAAACATTTCTACTGGTCAAAACTTCGACAGGGGGTCAGCAAGTATATCAGGTCCTGCACTACCTATGTTATTGCAAAACCGACCACTAAGAAACAAGGCCTGTACACCCCTCTTCCTACGCCTAACAGGCCATGGGAATCCATCTCAATGGATTACATGTCGGGCCTCCCATCCACCAAGCGGGGAAATGACTGTGTTTTTGTGGTTGTTGATCGCTTTTCTAAGATGGGGGTTCTGGTTGCCTGCAAGAAGAGCATCACAACAGAGGCCACTGTCAAGCTCTTCTTTGAACGAGTCTGGGTACATTTTGGAATCCCACAAACAATTGTCTCAGATCAGGATAGTATATTTCTTAGCACATTTTGGTTGAGCCTCTGGTCATTGCTGGACACCAAGCTCACCAAATCAACGACCTTCCACCCCTAGACAGATGGCCAAACCGAGGTTGTAAATCGAATGATTGTGCATATCCTTCGCATGTATAATTCAAAGCACCCTCTCACATTGGATGATATCCTTCCCTATGTCCAACATAGCTACAATCGAGCCCTTCATAGCTCAATCGGCCACAACCCCTTTCAGGTGGGGTTGGGATTCCAACCATTGGGTCCCATAGATGTTTCACTTCCCCTTGCAGTCACCTCGACCGACTCATCTCCTGCTCCAACTGAAGCTGACAAATCCACCCAGTTCATTGAGCGAATCTAGCACATTCGCCAACAGGTTCAGGATATCCTACAGAAATACAATGACAAGTACAAATAAGTCCATGATCAACATCGGGTGCCACATAAGTTCCAGGTGGGTGACAAAGTTTGGTTGCGCTTGCAGAAAGAACGCCTTACAGGACCCCATCGGAAGCTCTGCCCACTCTGTTATGGTCCATACACTATCACCAAGGCCATGGGGGATAATGCTTTTGAGCTCAACATTCCTCCTTTCCTTGGCCTCCACCCAATGTTCAACGTGGATCTTCTTCACCCTTATTTCCCACCATTATTGGACACCTCAGAAGTAGCAAAACAACTGACACCAACAGAGCTCAACCCTGATTGCATACAATAGGCATCCAATGATCATATTGTGGACACACATATCAAGGGCACTCGACAACAAAGGATCCAACTTTATCGAGTCGTCAAAGCAGGGCAGCTCCTGCACCAAGGCAAGTGGCTCACCCGGGGCCAAATTCAGTAGAAATTTCTTCGTCTAATGGGGGACATCAACGCAATGGATACCATTGCAAAGGAGGGAGCATTGATCCAGATGGATATTAGTGGCCACCCACCTTTTCCAACTGGCTCAAGACAATTTTCTGACAATTTTGGCAATTTACTATTTTTAGCAGTTTTGACTTACGGGGCCATTTTGAGGGCCTAAATGAATTTTTTTCGGGATCGAGATCCTCAATGATGGTGATAGACATGATTGAGCCCCCAAAATGAATCCCCTTGATGATACCTTTCCAACAGGCTACCACACACCTAAAACAGAGATCGTATGCAAAAGTTACAACCCCAGGAAGTTGACGTACTAACTAACCCAAAGGGGGTCCATATGACTTTTGGCGCTTCATCTCCTAGGGTTAGGTTTTTGGATGTCTAGGGTTTTTTGCATTCTTGTTTACTGTAAAAAGGCCTTTAGAGCCTCATTGTAATGTTCTTCTTGCAAATGAGCATAGCCGTCACATCTCTTCTCAGAGATAAGCCACCACCATTCCAACAAGCTTGTTTCCGTTGCATTTTACAGTTTCAGCTTATTTCATTAATGAATAGAAAACCAGTTTTACCGTATCTTTGTTATTTTGTACTAAGAATCTATTAATAATATGTATTCATTTCGTTCTACTCATAAAATCGGGATCAGTGGTATCATAGCAGTCTACTCCTTGTCGTCTTAATGTATGTCCCCAACGAGGTCAAAGTACAAAGAGTTGGGTCTTGAGCTTGTTTCTCTTGAGGACAAAATCTCTCGCACGCCCAAGCGACCTCTCATGACAGGAGAAAAGAAATATGATAGGAGAGGAGATCCTTTCAAACTGTTAATTGAGGAATACCTCACACAATAGAGGAACAAGATGATGGATAGTTTCGCGCAAATCCTTTGGCGGCTACTAACAAGCGACACATCTTCTTCGAACGGAGGCACCACCCCATTCAATGTACAAATAAACTTCGATATTCTTATATTTGAAGGTCAGATAGATGCAGATTTTATAGACAAGTGGTTTAATCTGCTAGAAGGTTATTTTTCTGTCCATAACTTCTCGAATAGAGAAACAATTACTTTTGCGCTCTTCAAAGTCGTTCCCCATGTCAAAGATTGGTGGGAAACCTTCTGTGAGCAACAAGAAACAGAGGAAACCTCATTATTTTAAGTCACAACCACCTGGGAATCCTTCAGGGATGTTATTAAGGAAAAATACTACCCTGTCGGAAGTTACGATGACCTGTATACCAAATGGACCACACTGCAGAAAGAAAGAGACCAAGCAGTGCCAGATTTCACAAATATCTTCCATACCTTGTGAACCAAGCTGGGTATCAAAGATTCAGAGCGACATCTAGTGCTCAAGTATCGCGGTGCTCTGCATAGATACATCCAGACTGAAATGGAATTTCTTTACATCTCATCATTGGGCGCGACCTACTGATATGCCGTCAAAATCGAGCAGAAGCTCAAACAAAAGATGCGGAAATTTGGGCCTGGGAACCCCTCACAACAAAAGCCAGGAAAGAGCGGCCCCAAGAAATAGAAAAAAGGACAGAGAAAATATGGATAGTATCAGGACTACCAGTCCAAGCCACAAGCAAATAAGGACACCGGAAAGACAAAGAAAGATACCGGGAAGTGGTGTGACTTCCATAAGAGCCCTTGGCATAACACTATTAACTGTCACTCCAAACAATTGCTAGTGGCCAAAGTGAAAGCCTCTGAATCAGATGAGAATTTTGACTCCGAGCCAGAACTAGAAAGGGGAAGATGGATCATTGACGCAGAACCCAGTGCCACCATTGCTACCACCAACCTCCAGCCTGGTGAACTAGACGATCCAGAAGAAGGAGATTGCCTCTTCCATTCACAGATGTGAGTAAAAGGCACCCCACTGCACTTCATTGTTGATAGCGGTAGCCAGAAGAACCTCATCTCAGCAGAGGTCATCAAGCGTCTAGCCCTCCCAACAACGCCGCACCCACAACCCTACACCATTTGATGGCTCCACCAAGGAATCGATCTCTGCGTCAACGAACAGTGTCGATTGTCGTACGACATCAAGCCCTTCAAAGACAAGGTATTGTGTGATGTTTCTCCTCTCAAAGTTTGTGATGTTCTTTTGGGCCAACCTTATTTATGGAAACGCCATGTTGTATATGAGTCTAGGCCTCGTAGTGTTATTATTACTTTGAACAGGAAATTGTATAGGATACCTGAGGCAACCACCTAGTGTTATTTCCTTGATCTTTGCTAAGCAATGTAGGAAGGTCATCTCTTAGATGGGGAAGTTTGTCTTCTTCATGATTCTCTCTCAGAATAAGCGAAAGATCACAACCACATCCAGGGTCTCTACGGCCAACCTCTCCACACAGCAGAAGCAAGTAGATAAGGTCGTGGAAGAATACTCGGATTTCTTCTCCTCACCTACAAGGGTACCTTTGCACTGCCAGGTCAAGCACCCCATCGATCTAACCCTCGACGCATCACTTCCCAATGGGCCAGTCTATCATCGCTCTTTGTTAGAGAATGAGGAGATCAAGCGATAGATCCAAGAACTTCTCCACAAGGTGCACATTCACCCCAACTCATCACCTTGTGTGAGCCCAATCGTGTTGGTATAGAAGAAAGATGGAACTTGGCGACTCTATATTTATTATCGGGCTTTGAATAAAATCACAGTCAGAAACCGGTACCCGATTCCCTGAATCAACGACCTCCTTAATCAACTCACGGTCGCCAAATACTTCAGTAAGATTGATCTGAAGTCTGGCTACCACTAGGTCCTGATAGAACAAACATATGTATGGAATACTGCCTTCAAGTCAAAGGAAGGCCTTTTTGAATGGTTGGTCATGCCCTTTGGTTTGACAAATGCTCTAGCCACTTTCATGAGGATGATGGATGATATCTTGCGACCATTCACCAATACTTTTGTAGTGGTGTATCTGGATGACATTCTAATTTACAGCAAGACTTGGGTTGAACACTTGCAGCATATTCAGCAGGTTCTGCACACCCTGCGACAGCACAAGCTATACGCCAACTTGGAAAAATTCTCCTTCGACATGGACAGGGTCAGTTACATGGGCTACATCATTGATTAGCAAGGCGTACATGTGGATCCAGCCAAGATCCAAGTCATCCGTGACTGGCCAGCCCCAACAACACTCACTAAGCTCCGAAACTTCTTGGGTAGTGCCAATTTCTATTGCAGGTTCGTGTTGGAATTCTCCCATATTGCATGGGCCCTCATCCAAATAAACAAGGGTGGTGGTAAGGAAAAATTTGCGTGGGGACGATCCCAACAACAAGCGTTCGATGATCTGAAGCAGTGTTTGTGCTCAGCCCCGGTACTTTCACTACCAGACCTGCAACATCCCTTTGAGATCGAGACAGATGCTTCAGACTATGTTGTGGGCGTCGTTCTCACTCAGCACGGCCACCCTGTGGCCTATCATAGTGAGACACTGTCAGATACTGTCCATAAGTACCCTACTTACAACAAAGAAATGTACTCCATTGTGCAAGCCTGCCACTAGTGGAGACATTACATTCTTGGGAAGGAGACAGTCATCCACACTTATCATAAGCCACTGCAGTTCATGCAGACATAAGGAAAATTGCAAAATGACCGCCATCAAAAGTGGTCCACATACTTGCAACAATTCCACCTCAACATCAAATATAAAACAGGAAGCACCAATCGCGTCGTTGATTGCCTTAGCAGACAGTTAGTCGCGACACTCACCACGGTGCTAGACTCTTGCGACCATGAGACATCTGAATGGCCCCAAATCTATGAGACAAACCCTTACTTCGCCACCACCTACCAAATGTTGGAAGCGAAGGTAGTCGTCGATAATTTCCATCTTCAGGATGGGTTGTTGTGTCATATGGTCCATATATGTGTTTCATCAAGTGAGCGAGTGAAGATGATCTAGGAAGTCCACTACAGTCGAGTGGCAGGACACTTCAGCATCGAAAAGACAGTGGCGATGCTACATAAACATTTCTACTGGCCGAAACTTTGACAGGAGGTCAGCAATTATATCAGGTCCTGCACTGCCTGTGCTATTTCCAAACCGACCACTAAGAAACAGGGCCTGTACACCCCTCTTCCTAGTCCTGATAGGCCATGGGAATCCATCTCAATGGATTGCATGTAGGGCCTCCCATCCACCAAGCGGGGAAATGACTGTGTTTTTGTGGTTGTTGATCGCTTTTCTAAGATGGCAATTTTGATTGCCTGGAAGAAGAGAATCACAGCAGAGGCCACTGTCAACCTCTTCTTTGAACGAGTCTGGGTACATTTTGGAATCCCAAAAACCATTGTCTTATATCGGGATAGTGGATTTCTCAGCACATTTTGGTTGAGCCTCTGGTCATTGCTAGACACCAAGCTCACCAAATCCACGGCCTTCCACCCCTAGACAAATAGCCAAACCGATGTTGTAAGTCGAATGATTGTGAATATCCTTCGCATGTGTAATTCAAAGCACCCTGGCACAAGGGACAAGAGCCTTCCCTATGTCCAACATAGCTACAATCGATCCCTGCATATCTCAACCGACCACAACCCCTTTCAGGTGGGGTTGGGATTCCAACCATTATGTCCCATAGATGTTGCACTTCCCCTTGCAGTCACCTCAACTGACTCATTTCCTGCTCCAACTGAAGCTGACAAATCCACCCAATTCATTGAGCAGATCTAGCACATCCGCCAACAGGTTCAAGATATCCTACAGAAGTCCAATGACAAGTAAAAACAACGCCATGATCAACATCGGGTGCCACATAAGTTCCAGGTGGGCAACAAAGTTTGGTTGCACTTGCAGAAAGAACGCTTTACAAGACCCCATCGAAAGCTTCAGCCACTCCGTTATGGGCCATACACTATCACCAAGGTCGTGGGGGATAATTCTTTTGAGCTCAACATTCCTCCTTTCCTTGGCCTGTACCCAGTGTTCAACATGGATCTTCTTCGCCCTTATTTCCCACCATTATTGGACACCTCAGAAGTAGTAGAACAACTGACACCAACAGAACTCAACCACGACTGCATACAACAGACATCCAATGATCAGATTATGGACACACATATCAAGGGCACTCGACAACAAAGGATCCAACTTTATCGAGTCGTCAAAGCAGGGTAGCTCCTGCACCAAGGCAAGTGGCTCACCCGGGGCCAAATTCAGCAGAAATTTCCTCATCTAATGGGGGACCTCAACGCAATGGAAACCATTGCTTCCTAAGGAGGGAGGATTAATCCAGATGGATATCAGTCGCCACCCACCTTTTCCAACTGGCTCAAGGTCGTTTTCTGACAATTTTAGCAATTTACTATTTTTAGCAGTTTTAACTTACGGGGTCATTTTGAGGGCCTAAATGAAGGTTTTTCGGGATTGAGCTCCTCAATGATAGCCATAAGAATTATTTAGCCCCCAAAATGAATCCCCTTGACAATACCTTTCCAACGGGCTATCACAAGCCTAAAACGGAGATCGTATGCAAAAGTTACGACCCAGACAAGTTGATGTACTAACTTACCCTAACGGGGCCCACATGACTTTTGGCGCTTCATCTCCTAGGGTTAGGATTTTGGATGTCTAGGGTTTTTGAAATTCTTGTTTATTTTAAAAATTCCTTTAGAGCCTCATTGTAATGTTCTTCTTTCGAATGAGCACAACCGTCACATATCTTCTCAGAGATAAGCCGCCACCATTCCAACAAGCTTGTTTCCACTCCATATTATAGTTTCATCTTATTTCATTATTGAATAGGAAACCAATTTTACTATATCTCTATTATTTTGTGCTAAGAATCTGTTAATAATCTGTATTCATTTCGTTCTACTCATAAAATTTGGATCAGTGGTATCAAAGCGGTCTACTCTTTGTCGTCTTAATGCATGTCCCCAACGAGGTCAGAGTACAAAGAGTTGGGTCTTGAGCTTGTTTCTCTTGAGGACAAAAGCTCTCGCACCCCCAAGCGACCTCTCATGGCAGGAGAAAAGAAAGATGACGAGACAGAAGATCCTTTCAAACCGTTGATTGAGGAAGCCCTCATGCAACAGAGGAACGAGATGATGGACAATTTCACGCAAATCCTTCGGCAGCTACCAACAAGCGACGCATCTTATTCGAACAGAGGCGCCACCCCCTTCAAGGTACAAATAAACTTCGATATTCCTATATTTGAAGGTCATATAGACACACAAGCTGTAGACAAGTGGTTGAGTCTACTAGAAGGGTATTTTTTTGTCCATAACTTCTCGAATAGAGAAAATATTACTTTTTCGCTCCTCAAAGTCGTTCCCCATGTCAAAGATTGGTGGGAAACCTTCTGTGAGCAACATGAAACAGAGGAAACCTCATTATTTTTAGTCATGGCCACCTGGGAATCCTTCAGGGATGCTATTAAGGAACAATACTACCCTGTCGTAATTTACGACAACCTGTATACCAAATGGACCACACTGTGGCAAGAAAGAGACCAAGCAGTGCCAGATTTCACAAATATCTTCCATACCTTGCGCACCACGCTAGGTATCAAATATTCGGAGCGACATATGGTGCTCAAGTATCGCGGTGCTCTGCATAGATACATCCATACCGAAATGGAATTTCTGGACATCTCATCCTTGGGCGCAGCCTACCGATATGCCGTCAAAATCGAGCAGAAGCTCAAACAAAAGACACAACAATTTGGGCCTAGGAACCCCTCACAACAAAAGCCAGGAAAGAGTGGCCCCAACCCACAGAATAAAGGACAGAGAAAATATGGACAGTATCAAGACTACCAATCTAAGCCGCAAGCAAAGAAGGACACCGGAAAGACAAATAAAGATACCGGGAAGTGGGTTGACTTCCATAAGAGCCCTTGGCATAACACTGTTGACTGTCACTCTAAACAGTCATTGGTGGCCGAAGTGAAAGCCTCTGAATCATATGAAGATTCTGACTCTGAGCCAGAACCAGAAAGGGGAAGACGGATCATTGACGCAGAACCCAATGCTACTGTTTCTACCACCAAACTCCAACCTGGTGAACCAGACGAGCTAGAAGAAGGAGAGCGCCTCTTCCATTCATAGATGTGGGTAAAGGGCACCCCACTTCACATCATTGTTGATAGCGATAGCCAAAAAAACCTCATCTCAACAGAGGTCGTCGAGCGACTGGCCCTGCCAACAACGCCGCACCCACAACCCTACACCATTGGATGCCTCCGCCAAGGAAGCGATCTCCGCGTCAGCTAATAGTGTCGACTGTCATACAACATCAAGCCCTTTAAAGACGAGGTATTGTGTGATGTTGCTCCTCTCGAAGTTTGTGATGTTCTTTTGGGCCAACCTTATTTATGGAAACGTCATGATGTATATGCGTCTAGGCTTCATAGTGTTATTATTACTTTGAACAGGAAATTGTATAGGACACCTGAGGAAGTCCCACCTAGTGATATTTCCTTGATCTCTGCTAAGCAATGTAGGAAAGTCATCTCTCAGATGGGGAAGTTTGTCTTCTTCATGATTCTCTCTCAAAATAAGCGAAAGATCACAGCCACATCCAGGGTCTCTACGACCAACCTCTCCACATAGTAGAAGCAAGTAGATAAGGTCATGGAAGAATACTTAGATATCTTCTCCTCACCTATAGGGGTACCTGTGCACTGTCAGGTTAAGCACCCCATCAATCTAACCCCTAGCGCATCGCTTCCCAATGGGTCAGTCTATCGTCACTCTTTGTTAGAGAATGAGGAGATCAAGAGACATATCCAAAAACTTCTCCACAAGGGACACATTCGCCCCAACTCATCACCTTGTGGGAGCCCAATCATGTTGGTACAGAAGAAAGATGGAACCTGGCGACTCTGTATTGATTACCATGTTCTGAATAAAATCATAGTCAGAAACCGGTACCCGATTCCCCGAATCGACGACCTCCACGATCAACTCACAGGGGCCAAATACTTCAGTAAGATTGATCTGAAGTCTGGCTACCACCAGGTCCTGATAGAACAGACAGATGTATGGAAGATCGCCTTCAAGTCAAAGGAAGGCCTTTTTGAATGGTTGGTCATGCCCTTTGGTTTGAGAAATGCTCCAGCCACATTCATGAGGATGATGGATGATATCCTGCGACCATTCACCAATACTTTTGTAGTGGTGTATCTGGATGACATTCTAATTTACAGCAAGACTTGGGTCGAACACTTGCAACATATTCAACAGGTTCTGCACACCTTGCGACAGCACAAGCTATATGCCAACTTGGAAAAATGCTCCTTCGGCATGGACAGGGTCCATTACCTGGGCTACATCATTGATCAACATGACGTACATTTGGATCCAACCAAGATCCAAGTCATCCGTGACTGGCCAGCCCCAACAACACTCACAGAGCTCTGGAGCTTCGTGGGCCTTGCCAATTTCTATCGCAGGTTCGTGTTGGGATTCTCCCATATTGCATGGGCCCTCATCCAAATAAACATGGGTGGTGGTAAGGCAAAATTTGTGTGGGGCCGGTCCCAACAATAAGCGTTTGATGATATGAAGCAACGCTTGTGCTCAGCCCCAGTACTTTCACTACCAGACCTACAACATCCCTTTGAGATCAAGACAGATGCTTCAGACTATGTTGTGGGCGTCGTTCTCACTCAGCACAACCACCCTGTGGCCTATCATAGTGAGACACTTTCAGATACTATCCGTAAGTACCCTACTTACGACAAAAAAATGTACTCCATTGTGCAAGCCTACTGCCAGTGGAGACATTACATTCTTGGGAAGGAGACAGTCATCCACACTGATCATAAGCCACTCCAATTCATGCAGACACAAGGAAATTTGCAGAATTAACGCCATCAAAAGTGGTCCACATACTTGCAACAATTCCACGTCAACGTCAAGTATAAAACAAGAAGCACCAATCATGTCGTTGATTTCCTCAGCAGACCGCCAATCTCAGCACTCACCATGGTGCTAGACTCTTGCGGCCATGAGACATCTGGATGGCCCCAACTCTATGAGACAAAGCCTAACTTTGCCACCACCTACCAAATGTTGGGTGCGAATGCAGTTGCCGATAATTTCCATCTTCATGATGGGTTGTTGTGTCGTCTGGGCCATATATGTGTTCCATCAAGTGAGTGAGTGAAGTTAATCTGGGAATCCCACTACAGTCGGGTGGTAGGACACTTCGACATCGAAAAGACAGTGGTGATGCTATAGAAACATTTCTACTAGCCAAAACTTCGACAGGAGGTCAACAAGTATATTAGGTCTTGCACTGCCTACGCTATTGTCAAACCCACCACTAAGAAAGAGGACATGTAACACCCCTCTTCCTACTCCTGACAGGCCATGGAAATCCATCTCAATGGATTACATGTCGAGCCTCCCATCCACCAAGTGGGGAAATGACTGTGTTTTTGTGGTTGTTGATCGCTTTTCTAAGATGGCGATTATGGTTGCCTGGAAGAAGAGCATCACAACAGAGGCCACTGCCAAGCTCTTCTTTGAACGAGTCTGAGTACATTTTGGAATCCCACAAACCATTGTCTCAGATCGGGATAGTAGATTTCTCAACACATTTTGGTCGAGCCTCTGGTCATTGCTAGACACCAAGCTCTCCAAATCCACGGCCTTCCACCCCCAGACAGATGGCCAAACCGAAGTTGCAAATCGAATGATTGTGCATATATTTCGCATGTATAATTCAAATCACCCTCGCACATGGGATGAGAGCCTTCCCTGTGTCCAACATAGCTACAATCAATCCCTGCATAGCTCAACCGACCACAACCTCTTTCAGGTGGGGTTGGGATTCCAACCATTGGATCCCATAGGTGTTTCACTTTCCCTTCCAGTCACCTCGACCGACTCATCTCCTGCTCCAACTGAAGCTGACAAAGCCACCCAGTTCATTCAGCAGATCCAGCACATCCGCTAACAAGTTCAAGATATCCTACATAAGTCCAATGATAAGTACAAACAACGCCATGATCAACATCGGGTGCCACATAAGTTCCAGGTGGGCAAAAAAGTTTGGTTTCACTTGCAGAAAGAATGCCTTACAGGACCCCATCAGAAGCTTCGCCCACTCCTTTATGGGCCATACATTATCACCAAGTCCGTGGGGGATAATTCTTTTGAGCTCAACATTCCTCCTTTCCTTGGCTTGCACCCAGTGTTCAACGTGGATCTTCTTCGCCCTTATTTCCCACCATTATTGGACACCTTAGAAGTAGCAAAACAATTGACACCAACAGAGCTCAACCCCGACTACATACAACAGGCATCCAATGATCAGATTGTGGACACACATATCAATGGCACTCGACAACAAAGGATCCAACTTTATCGAGTCGTCAAAGTGGGCAACTCTTGCACCAAGGCAAGTGGCTCAGCCGAGGCCAAATTCAGCAGAAATCTCCTCATTTAATGGGGGACCTCAACGCAATGGAGACCATTTCTTCCTAAGGAGGGAGGATTGATCCAGATGGATATCGATGGCCACCCACCTTTTC
The DNA here is from genome assembly GCA_009831015.1 of Picea engelmannii. Taxonomy (NCBI): domain Eukaryota; kingdom Viridiplantae; phylum Streptophyta; class Pinopsida; order Pinales; family Pinaceae; genus Picea; species Picea engelmannii. The sequence goes on from ML817017.1 coordinate 76,293, forward strand.
CAACTAGCTCAAGACAGTTTTCTGACAATTTTGACAATTTACTATTTTTAGCAGTTTTAACTTATGGGGCATTTTGAGGGCCTAAATGAAGGTTTTTCGGGATCAAGCTCCTCAATGATAGCCAAAGTCTTTATTTGGCCCCCAAAATGAATCCCCTCAATGATAGCTTTCCAACGGGCTATCACACACCTAAAATGGAGATCGTATGCAAAAGTTACGACCCCGGGAAGTTGATGTACTAACTTACCCAAATGGAGCCCACATGACTTTTGGCGCTTCATCTCCTAGGGTTAGGTTTTTGGATGTCTATGTTTTTGTCATTCTTGTTTATTGTAAAAAGGCCTTTAGAGCCTCATTGTAATGTTCTTCTTGCGAATGAGAGCAGCCGTCACATCTCTTCTCATAGATAAGCCGCCACCATTCCAGCAAGCTTGTTTCCGCTGCATTTTACAGTTTCAGCTTATTTCATTATTGAATAGAAAACCAATTTTACTGTATCTCTATTATTTTGTGCTAAGAATCTGTATTCATTTCGTTTTGCTTATAAAATCCGTATCAATAATTGAGTAATTTTTTTCTCCTGAAAAAGGTTGCAGCTTGGATATTTTTGGTTATGTTGAATCCAAAGTCTTTTTTTAATTTTAATTTTAATTTTAATTTTTGTGGGTAATGACCAAAAAATAAGTAAATAGAGATTAGCCCATGTTTCTACGGAGGTTGGAGATGAAATGCATGATTTCTAATTTTTTTGTGTATATTCTTTTGTTTATTAATTTAGTTATTTACATAGAGTTGTTTTTAGTGAATGCATGGATGTGATAGCTAAGAACAACTTGAAAGTTAATGGATTGGAGGGATGTGTTTACCCTTACCCTTCCAGTAAGTCATTTGGCTACTTAGTTTTTTTTTTTTTTTTTTTTGAGGCAAAGAATGGTTTGACAACATTCAATATGTTTCAAGACTATTAGGAATTCTATTTTCAAGATTGTTAGGAACTGGGTTGACAAAATTATTTTGGGGGAGCATTAAAAATTAGGTTTTGACAAAATTAGGTTTTCAAGACTATTAGGAATTATGTTTTGACAAAATTATTTTGAGTTGGAGGCATATGGTTACCCCTACCCTTCCAATAAGTTATTTTTCAGTGTGATTGCTTGATAAATTTGTTTTGGCAAAGAAAGGTTCGACATTACTACAATCTATTTCATGACTAATAGAAATTCCAGTTTGAGATTGTTAGAAATTAGGTTTTGATAGAATAATTTTATAGCTTAGATATTTAGGAAAATATTGGAATGCAAAATAGTATTCTTAGAAACTTCAATATTTGGATAAGAAGGATCCATGAACACCCTTTTTTATCGAATCAAAGTCGGGAGGGGGTCCTTTTGAATATGCATGTAGTATTGAGTTTTAAGCCATTGTATCTTGGACCCTGTGGATCTGCATGTAGTCTTGAGTTTTAGACCATTGTATCTTGGACCCTGTGGCCTCATAGAATATTTGTAGGAAATCGATGGTGTTTTTCCATTGAAGTCTAATCTTCAAGTATAATAATAAATGAGTAATCCAAATAGTACCATTAACTATTCAAATTGTTTTGGGTTAAGGGAGAGGAATGCCTTTAATAAACCCTTGTACCACCCTATCGTGAATAAGATATTCTACAACTTTGACTTCCATAACAAACAAAGTTGGGGCAAGGAGTTGATATTCTTAAGAATGGATATGAAAATGTTGACCAACTCAAATTTTCATTTGTTAATAGAAAGGTAGATTGAACTTTCAACAAAATGAATTTCTATCACCTCGAGGAGTTGTCTGAATCCTAAGGCTCGGAGCATCGCTAAGATGAAGGGCTATTCAACTTTGTCATAAGATCTCTCAAAATTGATTTTAATGAAAGTGGCATCAAGGCCAATCAATCAACATGTCAATTCCATGCCTTCCCAAACAAAAATCACATTAACTAGAATAAAGTAAACTTTAATAAAGCTCACTTTTGTGATTGAATGATTTTAAGAAGTATATGCTTGGTGTACATGGCCAAGGCTTTGGCAAGGATTTTGGAAGAAACATTTAACATAGTTATATGCCTCCGGTTATGTATTTAGGATCTTCAAGATTGGGGCCAAGTTTAATCAACCCTTTACTTACATATGCTTCCAATGACTAATTTCTGATGATTTCCTTATAGAGTTGCAAGACTTTAGATCCCCAAAAAACTAGGTGTCCTCGTAAAAGTTGCATGGAAATTCATCTAACCCTGGTAACTCGTCATCGACCATTTCCAACAAGGAAACTATTAGAATTCATCCTATATTAGCTATTGTTTATATATTATTTTTCCCATTCCTCAAATAAATTTTGCAATGCCAAGCAAGTTTGCATGGCCACCTTGCATTCATAAATTAGGTGTTAGTACTAGACTACCAATGTATAATGTTTCACAAATTCTAATTCAATGTTTTCTTTCCTAAATAAGCATTTGTCATTTAACCTGAGCATTATAATATTTTCAACTACTTCTTTAGTGGCCAGAATTTGAAAAAGCCTTCATTTCCATGTCCATATATGTAATCTAATAAAGATTGACTCTCAATCGAACCCCGTGTGTTCTATGTATTTCATCAAACTTGAGGAATCCCTACATGTTAACAACTTGGGCTTGCAAACCTTCATCAAACAAGATCAAGATAAATGGAAGTCATTGATTAAGTTTCTCAAGTTCACGACATTATGGAAATTTGAAAAATAAAGGAGATTTTCCTCCCATGGCTTATGAGGAGTAATGTGGTCTATGCAACATCATCTTCTCACCATGTAATCCAACTATCATTGCCTCTTACCTTAGGGAGAAGGTTCTCTTGGTTGAATTTTAGCAAGTTGAGATTTTCAAATGCAAGACATTAAGAAGAAAAGTAAATCTTATGAATTTTGACTTTCTTATCCCAAAAAAATCAAAAAGTAAATTGACAACCATCTCTCTTAGTACTTGTACCGACCTTCTCCCATTGTAGTTAAAAAAGAAAGTATTATTTTCAAAGAACATGGTCCTATCCAAGCTCTTTAGAACTTTCTCATTTCTTTTTTAGTGGTTGGACCATGTAAACCAAAGGTTTGTGTCTTTCCTCTTAATTTATTAGGGTCATAAAGGTCAAATCTAGTTTTAAGGAAATTCTAAGACACATTCTTCCCATGGGGCATGCGAACATACGTATGTCCTCCTTGTCATCTTGTAATTCTACTATGTTAAAATCATCGTGCAACAAATAACGGGAATGTGTTCGTTATTAAGCATAGTTATTCACTATGACAATATTTTTTAGGCATGGAAGATTGTTTGGAAGACAAATATCGAAGATAAAATAATAACAAATTTTAGGATATTTTTTATATAAATTTATCTCTAATGAGAGATCCATACAATGCACACATCCCATTGCAAGAACTCCTATTATCATAGCTATGGAAGGCCTCATGATTGGATGATCTCAAAACTACACTTGGGTGTTAAACACGTTTGACTAGGAGTTGTTTACTTCTAACTATGCACCTCCTATTACATAGAGCTTGGTTCAAGGCCAACTACATCATACAAATTAATGTTTTTACTCCAACAAGGAAGGTAGAGAGAGAGAGAGTTGAAAGACATAATTGAATCTAGAAAGGGGGGAAAGTGATAGAGAAATAGAAACAATGGAATGTCATGAATGAATAGGTTGAAGGCATCAAGAGGTAGCATAAAACATAGAGTGTGAAAGAAATATTCAATGCATAGGATGGCATGGATGCTTCCATATTAGATTGTACAATCTGATAATTAGAAGTTATAAGTGCCAAATCTTTAACATTTGGGAGCTTGGGATGGTTTGTGTCATAAATGAGTGTGGGGAGAGGAGTAAACCCTTCATTAGACATAATGGTTGCCATCATTTGGGGGAGTGGGGTGTGGCATAAAGGGAACAATAACATGGGAGATGAGGAGCTTATCTAAAGTTTCCTTCCAATTATCACATTCCACTATGCTTGGGGATTCGAGGCTAAGGGTCTAATATTTTTTAAACTGAATAACTTGGTTTGCTATCCAACATAAAATTTGATCGACATTCCTTCTCATGTGAACAAACTTTACTTCCTCAAAGTTCTCAATCACTTGCTTGATCTATAACATATATAATGGGCTAACTTGCAAGATAAGTTTGAATTCTACCTAATGAAGTGATCAATAACAACTTAGATTCGTCTTCAATAATCATTGTCTTGAAGCCTTAAGTTAATATTTTCCATAATTTCACCAACCAAAAGTAGAAATTTAACCTTATTATTAATCTTAAAATCTTGGATTTCATAAAAAAATCCAATTATATAATTTTTATAATTTCAAAAAAAACTTCTCCCTTAACACATTAGATACCTTTAAATGCCATTAAAATTAAACTTGACTCCTTTGTAAAGTGAAAGCCAAATCCATGACCTTTCATTATCATTGTTTGATTTTTTTTTCCCTTCATCTTACTTAATCATAAACTTATATTAACACAAACTTTGAACACATAATCATAAAGTTATATTAATACAAACTTTGAGTTATAGAGCTGGGAAGAGTAATAACTATTATGATAACACATATTTTAGGGAAAAAGAAAAAATATAACTTAAATGAGTTTAATGATTAAAAACATATATTTCCTCTTAAAAAATTACATAGGAAATAAAATATGTACACTTTCACATTAGGTAACATTAAACTACTGTACAGAAATTTGATTCATCATACAATTATATTATACCTGATAAGTTACATTGCTTGTCAACTCAACATACCGAAGACAAATCCCATAGAGAAAACCATCCCGAAATTTACCTTGCAGTTTTCATTGCCTGCCAAAAGAATGGACAATCCCAATATAAATCATTACACCAACTCATATAAGTGGACACTAACTGGTGTGCCAAGTAACCTCTTCAGATCCTGAATGTGTACAAAATTGGAAAGCTCATCGTGGCCAAAGTTTAATGAATTCCAAATATCCTCAAAATAGGATTGTATTTAGGATCATCACGGAAAATTTTACAGGTAAGCAAATGTAGGCGTTGCTTTATGTTCAAATTTAAATTGTAATTAGATGGTTGTAGCTGGTTTTCTAAAGTTTTGATTGGTTGAGGGTGTCGCCATATTCAACTAATTCTGGCCATCTGTCAAGGAAAAATGCAGTAAAACTTATGCAGACTGATGATGAACAACTCTATGTGATGAATTTAATGGAACACTTCCATTATTTGACATCACCAACATCAGAGAAATATCAAATCGCATTGTCAACTAAATGCGCATATTTTCCAGGGGGGTGCATGCATTCAATCCCGTATTCAGCTCTATCACAGTTAACAGTTTACCCACACACGAATCAGTCGTGGATGCCCTTAGAAACATTAAATCCCTTCCACAAGGCAGGCAAATACATGCGCACATGTTTATCAGCGGGATTGAAATTGACAATGTAATCGCCACTAAGCTGGTGAGCATGTATGCCAAGTGCGGGAATCTGATGGATGCCCGTGTGGTTTTTGATAAAATGCCGAACCCCAATGTGTATCTGTGGAATGCCATGATTGGGGGATATGCCAGGAATGGGCGGTGTAAAGAAGCTCTTAAACTCTATCATCAAATGCAAGGAGAGGGAATACAGCCTGATAGTTTTACGTTTCCGAGTGCTCTCAAGGCTTGCTCTAGCCTTGCAGCTCTGCAAGAAGGCAAGGAGATCCATGATCTCATTGTTAGGGTGGGAGCTGAATCGAATATTTTTGTGGGGAGTGCTCTTGTAGACATGTATGCTAAATGTAGGCGAATTGAGGATGCACGCGAAGTGTTTCACAAAATGTCTCAGAGAGATGTTGTCTCTTGGAATGCCATGATTGCAGGCTATGCCCAGAGTGGGCATTGCGAGGAAGCCTTGAAGCTCTTTCGCCAAATGGGGTTTGAAGGTCAGTTTCCCAACTCTATCACTGTTGCGAGTGTTCTGCCTGCCTGTGCCCACTTTGGGGATTTGCGACAGGGCAGGGAGGTTCATGATTACATTGCTAGAAATGGATTTGAATGGAATGTATTTGTTGGGAATGCCCTTATAGACATGTATGCAAAATGCGGATGTATGGAGAAAGCGCAGCAATTATTTGACAAAATGTCTGAGAGAGATGTGGTCTCATGGACTGCAATTATAACAGGTTATGTCCAGGATGGGAATTGCTACGAGGCCTTAAGGCTCTTTCATGAAATGCAACTGGCAGGCGTGAAACCAGATTCTGTCATAGTGGCTAGTATTCTCCCTGCATGTGGCCGCTTAGTGGCACTGCAACAGGGGAGGGAGATTCATGATTACATCATCAGGTTTGGATTTGAATTGGATGTGGTCGTTGGGAATGCCCTTATAGATATGTATGCAAAATGTGGGATTATGGAAACTGCACTCCATCAGTTTGACAAAATGCATGTTAGAGATGTGATTTCATGGAATGCTATCATTGCAGGTTATGGCATGAATGGGTATGCCGAGGATGCCCTTAAATTCTTTCGCCAAATGCAAGAGGGGGATATCAAACCAAATAACATTACCTTCACTGGCATCTTGTCAGCTTGTAGCCATGCAGGTCTTCTAAATGAAGGCATGCAATACTTTGATCAAATGAGACAAGATTATTGCATAGAACCTACCATGGATCACTATACCTGCATGGTGGACCTTCTTGGTCGTGCTGGATGCCTAGATAAGGCACATGCTTTTATCCAAAAGATGCCTTTTGAACCTGATGCTGGTGTATGGGGAGCCTTGCTTGGTGCATGCCGAATTCATTCCAATCTAACACTGGGAATAAGCACCGCAGAACGTCTCCTGGAGTTAGAGTACCCAGGACATTATGTGTTGCTTTCAAATATATATGCCGCAGCTGGTAGGTGGGATGGAGTGGGGAAGGTCAGAGCAATGATGAAAAATAAAGGGATAAAAAAGGACCCAGGATGCAGCTGGATTAATGTCAAGAATAAGGTCCATGCTTTCATTGTAGGGGGGAAATCACATCCACAGTTGCCAGAAATCTATGTAGTGTTGGACAACTTGGCTGGGAAGATGAAGGAGAATGGGTTTGTACCTAGTAGAGATTTTGCTTTGCATGATGTGGAGGAGGAGGAGAAGGAGCAGATCCTCTGTGGCCACAGTGAGAAACTGGCTGTTGCTTTTGGGCTTATGAACACTTGCCCTGGATCACCTATTCGGATTGCCAAAAATCTTCGAGTTTGTGGGGACTGTCACATTGCAATAAAGATTATCTCTAAAATTGTTGCACGAGAAATTATTGTAAGGGACACAAACCGTTTCCATCATTTCAAGAATGGATTGTGTTCTTGTGGGGACTATTGGTGAAGATAATGGAAGTAAAGATTCATCTTAGATACAGTGCACCATTTGGAAATCCAGGGTGTTTGATAATTGCTGAGTCAAGACGCTTTACTGCCAGAAATAATAGATTAACAAAAAGATCCTCCGTTCATGATGGAGAACACCACCTTGTAGATGATATTATGGTCCGAAAGGCTTGTTGTGACATTACGGTCCAAAAGGCTTGTTATACTGTCTGATTTTGCTTCACCTCAATTAGTCTATTCTACTAAATCTTTCATCTGCAGTGATTTTAAACTTGATAGCCTTGAAATGTTAGTTTATTGACCTTAGCATGTAGCAATTTAAGTAATATTTTGGGTTCGAATAATTACTTCAATGCACACCTCTGTAGTAGACTCTTTGTTGTGTTAATTACACATTACTATGGAAGAATTTTTTATTTGAATAATCATTCCAATGCATACCTCTATCATATGTTCTTTGTTGCTCATGGCCACAAGATTATCTATGCGTACCAGATTAATGTATAAACTCCTTGAATGATAGTTTTAAATGCATAGTATTATGTAGATGAAGGGGATTATATTTTGTACACAGTCAGAGATGCAATTCTATGACTATGAGTCTGAGTGCCCATTGAGGTCATAAAACACCTCCTTTCTATTCCCTGGAATATAAGAGTGTGTTAGTGTCCTATAATAGGTTGTTAGAGTCTGAGTTGAGTTCAATGTGTATTGTAGGTTAAGGTCATGCCTTGGTCTTAAAAAGACCATGGCATTCTCTTAGGTGAAAATGATTTTATAAGTCAATGGGTTTTATGGTTAAATAGGGTCTTATAATAAAGTTTGAGTCATGTCAAATAAGTTATGTTGTCTTTGGTGTCCAATTTGTCCTAAAGGGATATGGGTTGTCATGTCATCAAAAGGTCATGATGAGGGGTCACGTGAGTAATTCATAAACAGTTAGAGTCAAAGGTCATGATGAGGGGTCACCTGAGTAATTCATAAACAGTTAGAGTCAAGTCATGTCAAATAAAAACCATCTCATGTGATCAGTTCTACTTGTGGTATGTGACATCATCAAATGGTTGAGCATTGCACAAATTGCTACGCAACCTCCTAATGCTGCGTAATTGGTAAAAAAGTACAACAAGGTAATCATTGGCATTAGAAGCAGTTCAAATCGTGTTGGGAATTCAAAAATCCTTATTTTCCATGCAACAAACCTTCCAAGCACCATTCTTCCTTTTTGCAACTCGCAAATCCCTCATTCAAAGCTCGTTGCGCACAGACTGCAGGAGACATTGCGTTTCCAGCACTGCGTAAATTTGCTGCACGTTTCTTCCTTGCTTTCGACGTCCTTCCAAGCTATCAGTTCGGGTTCCTGGTTGAAGTTTTAATAGAAAGACCTTTCTTATGAACACAAGGATCTAGATTTTGCCTTAAAACGCAGAGCCATAACCTTTGCTTGCACAAACCCTAGTTTTTCCCTTTTGCAACGCATCTGTTGTTGTTGCGTTTGCACCTTGCAAATAGCCTTGTCATTTTTTTTCCGCAATCAAATCAACATACACCAACACTATGACGACTCCATAAGTCAAAAAGAAGATGACCAAAGGAGGCGATATTGTCGGATTCGAGCCTCAAGATCTGAAGCTTGTCAATGCAAATCCAGTAGTCAGGGTTTCATTTGAGCAAGCCGGGTGTATCAGATTTTGTGAAAAGCTTCAGGGATACAGCATGCAAGTCACCAAGGAGTTTGCATTGAGTTTCAATGGCATTGAAGCTAAGGTGGGAAACATTCAATTTCGAGTTTCTGAGGACACCATCGCTGCTGCAATAGAGATCCCTGCTCGTGGAGAGCAATGGTTTAAAGGTATGCAACTAGATTTGGCTTGTTATCATGAATTCTTGAAGCTTGAGTTTAGGGACACAGACTTTGGAACCACAATACCCAGAGAATTGTTATTAGAAAATCATAACAAGTTATTGAGGGTAATTCAAAGTTTTTTCACCTGTGAGGGAAGGTTCACTAGGGTTTACCAATGCCACATCAGACTTTCGATGCATTTCATTGGTAGGAAACCCTTGAACTTGCCCTATTACCTTTACAAAAACCTTGGGAATAATGGTAGATAGAGTCCTAGCAAGGAAAGACTAGATTGAACCCGACCTTTTCCATTTTTCATTGATAAAGTTGTTGGTGTTAGAAAAGCTCAGAAAGAGGAATTTAACCTGGGAGTCCTTCTTAACTTCATCAAGGATAGCAGCAGAGTCTTTCAGCAGTCCCTAAAGCAGGACATATATCCCTTCACCTGTAGCAAAACCCATCACATATGTCCCTGAGAGTTCTATCAAGAAGAGGACAAGAGAAATTGAAGAACCTGCAGTGAGCCAACAAGCCAAAAAGAAAGGGAAAAAGCTCCAATTCTCTCCAAAAGTGGTTGAAACTCCTAGTAAACCACTTACTAGGTCTGCAACAAAAATAATGCATGTCATGCACACATCACAAGAACCCAGTGAAGCTCCAAAAGCCATCACAAAACCAACTCCATCAGATGACAAAGACAGGCTGATCATGGATTTGCAAGAACAAGTGAAGAAGGCCCATTTTGTCATGGCACAACTGCAACATGAGAACAGAGAGATGAAGAAGAGAGCCCTAGAAGAAGCCTTCAAGAAAGATACCCCAATGACAGGTAAAAAAGCAATGCTATCAACTCGAACGGGTTCCAAAACAAAAGGTAAAGGGAAGGCAGTGGAGCAAATTCTAGAGGTGAAAGAAATGCCTAAACCCAGTGTTCCTTTGACAAGATCCTCAGCCAGAAAATTGCAATCTCGGGAAGAAACTTTAGCAAAGAGCTAGCCAGCAGCAACAAAAGAGAAATTGACATCCCCTGGTAAAGGAACATACTTTCAACAAGCTAAAGAAACAACTAAGAGAGGCACAAAATGTAATAATTCAACTCAGGGAGCAAGATAAGCAAGCAAGGATGAAGTTTAAAGAACATTTAGATGATTGTGAACCTGCAATAGACAATGCCAAATTCATGGTGAGAATAACTTTGCCACTACATAAGCAATTGAAGAACATGTACTAGAAAAATCTGACTTTGAGGAAAGAGAACAAGACTCTGAAGCAAAACTTGCAACATGTGGAGATTGAAGAGAAAGGCAAGCTTCATTTGCTTGCTAAAGCAACAGAGATTTAAACGCCTGGCGCTGGATTCACCAATTTTTTCTATTTTGTCATTTTGACCAATTATATGCATCGAAACCCTAAAACCTAATTTTAGAGGTATATAACATTTGCACAGTCATCTTTGGTCAGGGATGAATTAGTATGGACACTCTGGTCCTTTTTCTACTTGGATATGCTCTAGAGCATTTGTTTATTTAATTGTGATAGTCAAAAAACAAAATCTACAGTTGCGCAACAAAGGCACGTTGCGCAACTGTCTTAGTTGTGATTTGAGAAGCTTTGCTTGTGAACTTTGCACTGGAACAACTAAAAGAATGATGGAACAAATCATGGTGATACATCAGCAAAGGGCAGATTTACCATTCAAAGGTAATTTGGGCAAACGTTTACAGTTTGACAATATTAGGGTTTTGAGATTTTAAGAAGCAAATGTCATTTTGAAAGAGGTGTAAGGAGTTTTAGGGCACCTAAACACTATCATGAAAGTTAAATGTAGCATCAATCATCATCATCTCTCAGCCAAAGTAAAAAAGAATGGATAGAGTGCAAAAAGGGGGTTTTGTTGCGCAAGTCTGCTACGTTTTTGCTGTAGATTCTTGTTGCGCAGAGACCTTGTTGTGCAACTTTGACAGAGCATACAAAACGCCTCCAGATCGACAAAGACAGGTCAGCAAGTGTACCATCTCATCTCCAACGAATGCCAAGGTCAAAGAACATCAAGATAGGGATTCAAAGATCTCATTTGTTTAGTTGTCATGATATAATTAATGAGTCAAGTTTGACTCCTTTTCAGCACTTAGTTCAGATGTTATTGCCAGAATATATTGTAACCGTATCTTAACTTATATAGGCAGTTGAACTTGAATTTTGGAGGATAGAAGATGTATTTTCTATATATTTTGGGATCCTTCATGAACTAAGTGGTTGGCGAGTGTGTGAGGAAGTTTATTGTAAATATTTTTGAGATTAATAAAAATTTGGACCAGAAGTACCTGGAACTTGACATCAGAGATACATGTGATTATTTCCTCTTTATGCTTGTGCTCCTATTGTGTATGTGATCTCATTGTACAATCAATTTATGTTTTATATTTTCCTCTTTATGTTAAAGTGAAATATATGTACATGAATTCATCTGAACCTGATGCTTTGTTGCATATATTTTCAATTCTTTTTATGCTATAATCACCTTGGGATTCATCCTTGATATATACCCTAAGGGGTTATTTGTTTTCTCTGTGATCTTCTATCTACAACGACATTTAATTTGTATAGAGAGGAGTTTTCTACCTTGCCTTTGATAAGCCATTTCCAACTGACCAATGTCCAACAATTTGTTGATCTCTGATCTATGACTCCATTGCCCAATGGATTTTTCATTTGCTTTGCCACCAACTCTATAAATTCAACCCTGATCAAGAGATATAGCCTTTGAGTTAAACCAAATCAATCCTTTCAGTGATTGATTTGAAAGAGAGAGCCCTTTCTGGGTTGGAAGGGCTAGCTTCCAACCACAAGTTGGTTTGTGGTTACCTCTGTGACTTGCCTCAAACGGAATGATAACAGAGTGGATATAAACAAAGGTGGGTGCAACTAAAGTGTTAAACATGGAATTAGTAGATGATAAAATAACACTTCTAACCATTGGTTTTCTTAATGAATTCATGAAATTTAAGGATTAGCAATTGTTCCTGCGATGTAAACGAACACTGTAAAACGTGATGTGTTAGAATCAATGCTTGTTAGATGATTTTGAGAACCTCTAAAGCATTTATGTCAGCCCACTGGTTTTCTTCCATTAGTAATTAATAATGTAATGTCCCCATTTTTGGACATTATTGTGTTACAGAGTGTTATGCCTACCAGAGTAGCCAGATGGGGGTGACAGCGAGTTCATGAGTTATTGAGGGGTTTTATTGGGCTTGACTTGCATCGTTCATCATATTTCATCACCAAGATCCATTCCACACAGCTTGGCTTTGGTTTTGTTGCATTCCAACGATTTTGGTAATTTTGAGTTATTATGGGTCATATTTTAATTAATTTCACTAAGGTTATTTTGGGCATAATACTTGGAGAAACCTCTTAGTGTAATAGCTCATTGGAATCAGAAGGAAGATCACTACAAGATTAGATGATGAGAAGCGACTTTTAGTGGTCGGAGAAGCCACAGGGACAAATAAATCACTTTTTGAGGCAAAAAGGCTAATTAATTAATAAAGTGATTTAATTAAGGAATAATAAAAATAAAGTAAAAGTCACTTGGAGAGAAAAGGTGAAGAGGGGGGATAAAATAAAGATAGGGGTCTCTATTCTCTCATTATGTTGATTATCATTTTGATGTCTGCCTTCTTCCTAGAGACCCCATGATACTTGGGGGTTTTGAGGGTTTTGACTGAACAAACCCTAGAGATCAGCTCGATAGTGAAAGATTCCACCTTTCCCAATCCAAGCTTGGCCAAGGAGGTGAAAGATTCCTCCCTCACCATTCTAGCTCAGGTTCTATTCGATTCAGTGGCAGCCTGTGAAGGCAGGGCGCATTGTTGGAGGTTTTATGCAGGTTGGGCGCATCTCTTGAGGGAGAGAGGTTCGATTTGCTTTACAATGGCTATATCTTCAGTAGATATTGTTTCAGGACTGATTGTCATCACCCCAACGCCTTTTTGCATCAGTATTGGAGGCTATTCTCTTACAAATCCGATCTATTCTCCAGTGGGGCTCATTTCTCTTCAGGAGGGGGCAATATTCATCTTGGATCTTGTGTTTTGGAGTGGGAGATCACTCCCAATTGCTATGAGACTCAGCATAGGGCTTTCTTATTCCCCGATCTACACTTTGACAGTTGTTTTCAGTGGATTAGAGGCCATATCTTTGGAGGCCAAATTTGCCTAGCTTCCTACAACCATAAAGGGCGCTCTTTGCTAGAGAGGGTAGCACATACAACTTTGGTTATTTGATATCTTCTGTATTCAGCTTAGGGGACTCCTGAGAGTTCATATCTCCACCTTTCTATTGTACTTTGGAGATACTATCATCCACATGCATCATTCTTCTCCATGTATTCCAGATCTGCTCCATTTTGTATGAGGTCAGCTATATAACTAAATAAAATCATATTTGAGCTATTTGTGGCTATTTCTTGTGTTACTTGTGTTGTATCTTGTTGTGCATCCATTGTTGTTATATATCTATCATTTATTTGTTGCAAACACAATCAAAACCATAATAATAAACCCTAGCGCAACTCAAGAAGACAACCTGCAAAGTGTTTGATGAAACACCACAACCAAAAAACACATAAAACCCTCAATGTTTCAAGCAATATTGGTTGGGAACATTACAGATAATCAGGTGCTTATTTTACAGTTGCATGTACAAAAGGGGGACCAAGGACATGTTGAATGGTTCTTGGAAAGATCACGTCGATACTGATCAACTTCCCTAAATAAAGATCTCGATTTCAAATCATTGCTAGCAAAATATGTTTGCTATATGTCTTACAATACCTGTCAATTGCTTTTCCTTCTCCAGAAGCTATGATCATCCTCAAATGGTTCATAAGTAGCATTTAGGCCAAATTTCATTACCTAAAAGCTAATATTACCTTTGGAAAGTCCCCACACTTGATTATAGACTCTTCTAGAGTATTCCTTCTATTGTAGATAATGATCTCCTTCCTGAAAAGTTTTCAGGAAATGAGACAATGATGAAAACACACCTAAAGTGTGTTTATAATGATGTTTAAAAAATGTTAAATCTATTAGAGATATAAGGCTTACTATGTAATAAAGTTACTTTATGACTTTAGAATATGTTAATGTTCATTTTTTGTGTAAAGCAATCTATCCCACATTCATAAATGGAAATGATTTGCTTAATGAACATTGATATATAAGCAAGTAAATTATTTTCTAATAATTGCACCAATTATTCATTGATGATATCATATGGTGTTATTGTGAGTATATTTATTTGACCTTAGTTATGTGACTCAACCCTATCTAGGGTTTCCTCATTTAGTGATCTAGCTCATTTTGTAATATAGTATCAAAGTAGGTAGGTGTATCAAGAGTCTCGGGCCTTTGAAAGACAAGGTTTCCACTCTTGCAACTTCGATAGTTTGAGAGCCACGAAGTGACACAATTTGAGGGTGTTTAGTAGCGAGTTCACTTAGGTCCGAGTTTTGTTTTTTTTAGCTGCGATTTAATGCATGATCCTTCTTAATTTTCTCAATAGAGGTAGAAGGGTTTTACTGCAGTTCTATATCTGATCTCTCTCAAATTTGCAGTATCTACAACTCTAGTTTGCGTAACCTTTCTTTGCATCCGTCAGTAATTATTTTCTAGCAATGAAAAGTATTAGATCTTATCAATCATGGAGATGCCTTTAGAGAAGCACACGGGTTTCAATTTCCATACGTGGAAATTGACGATCTAGATGCAATTAATGAATAAGAACCTTTGGGGAATTGTCAAAGGAACTGAGGAAGCACCTGCAGATCCGAACAAGTTGATAGAATGGGAGAGCAAAGAGGATAAGGAAAAAGCCAATGTTGGTCTTGCCCTCTTAGATTCAAAGCTACATCACATAGATCTAGACAATTCCTCCAAATGTGAAATTTTCCTTGAAATTACAGTTATTCAACTTTAAGATGCTAGTTAAAGCCACCATGTCAAGTCATGTCAACAATCTAAGATCTATTATCAGACAACTTGCAGAAGTCAAGGCAGTAGTTGATGAGAAGGATGCCAAGGCTATTCTCCTGAACAGTTTTCCACCTAAATATAGTGGTGTTATCTTTATATTGAGTTAGCTACCTTCACAAAGTCTGGATGAAATGATTGCAACATTGCTAGCAGAAGAAAAGAGAACCACTGAAGGTGATAGCCAATCGAAACTTGCATTCTATGCAAGAAAAAACCGTGATAGATCAACAAAAGACAAAAAGGAAATACAATGCCACTATTGCAAGAAGTTGGGTCATACAGCTTGGAATTGTAAACAATGAGCCAATGACGTTCTTAATGGAAAGGTCAAAAATAGAAAACATATAGCAAGTGTACACATGATTGAAGATCCACTGGATGCTGACAATGGTGAAGAATCTACTAAAGAAAAGGGATTTTATGCATTTTAGGAAGCGTGTGCTTTGAAGACATGAAGGGATTAGTTAACAACTCAAAATGGATTCTTGCCCAGTTAGTTCAGAAGTTGTGGATCTAGGGAAAGATCCCTCATTAGTTGGAGAGACATGCATGTAGATTGCAATCTACTAGTGAGGTTACGCAACATGCATGTGGATTGTTGTCCAGTAATTGACTTCGGGAGTTCAGAGAGGTGGAATCCAGGAACTCAGGGATTCAACTCAACAACTACATCGTTACGACAGTTATGAAGCAGCTTGATGGAGCTCAAACTGGTCTAGGAACCATGTTCAAAGAAGAAGCTTCTAAAGGATGTTATTGATGTTTAGTGTTCATGTGTTTTACATTTAGTATATGTATTTGATTTCAATTTGTTTCATTACTGTACAACTTATGGAGGGGTATTAGAGATATAAGGCTTACTATATAATAAAGTCACTTTATGACAATGTTCCACCAAGTCTCTAGGATGGGGGGACGCAGGTGCGGGGAAATACACAGGGGGGGATGTGTGGAAGTACCCCCAAATTATAGGGATTTTAAGGAAATGGGGGACGTGTGGACGTCATATATATAATATTAAAAAATTAAAAATTAAAAATAATTTTTTTTAAGAATAAAAATAATAATGATAAAATCTCAACAATAACAATTCAATGTTTATCCCATGCAAATTTGTCACTAAATACTAAAACACTAAATTAGTAAATTGAAAATTCAAATTTGTAAATGATATAAACTGTTAAACATGATTCAAAATTCAAATTCAAATTTAGTTATGAAATATATTGATTCATAAATCATAAATGAAAGTTGAAATAAAAATAGTAAAATAATAAATATGGATACATTGATTTAAAAATTAAATTCACTATTCATCATTCTAGAATCTAATCAATTAGTACTAAGCAAAATACTAAATAGTAGATACTAAAGTTTGAAATAGTAAACTAGAATTACTTATACTCAAAAATTTAAAATAGTGAGTGACTGTTATCCATATTTTTGGTTATCGAGATGATGACATGATGATGGAAGATCTAACTCTTCATTTATATCATTTTCATGTAAAAAGTTACACTTGTCAGCTTCTCAAAATCACACTTTTGAAAATAGTACGCAGGCTGCTTA